>CM057931.1:11120536-11191585 GCA_030141595.1 Chydorus sphaericus | reverse complement strand
TTATTTAGAAAACTGAATTACGTAAAAAATCGTGCGCAACTGCGCGTTACTCGTACGTCATTTCACATTTTTGAGCTATAAATCTGAGACTTTGAATTGCCGAGTGAGTGCGTCAAAATCTTTGATATAAATCGTTAAAGAAATTTGATTAAATACGTACAAGTTATACATCTCAACACAGAGTACATAGTCAAATCCGATGACAGCATCATTCGCAACGCAGTAATCTATAAGCCGGAGAGCACGCAATATTGACACACATTTGCCCAATATTGTTTTGACAAAAATCGTAGAATGTAAAATGTATATGCTTGAGAATTTGTACAGTGTTGTATTCATACATTGCAATACCAATACAGAACAATATGGAGTAGCTGTTAGAAATAAAATAATTTTAAAGATAAGGAATTGAAAATTGAATGTATTAAAATAAACTTTTCTAACAAGTTTATTGAAAATGTAACGAAAAGTAATAAAACATTTTCTAGTTTACAGGATAAACTACTTTCCTAAAAATTTCTGCCGTCTTACTAGGTAGCACGGCAAAAAATAGCAACCCAATATGAATCCAATACTAGAATGCATGTCGGTCCACTCAAAAACCAGCACTGGAAATCTAGTTTCATCAATATTCAAAAGCCTTTATGATTAAAATAAGGGTTTACAAAAAAAATAATAAGTGAAATGATCAATAACAAACGCTAACATTTTTTTCAATTTGCTTAATAATAGGATTTCAAAATTGGCCCAATAATGCAATAAGTTGAAAAAAGTGAGGAATATACTCTTCCAATTATTTGGTTCTTCCCCATTTTTTTTTTTAAATTCTCATATCGTCCTTTTTATGACAAGGTATTTCATACAGCCTGTAAGCTGACACTTTGCACGATTATAGTGCGTTAATGCTTGTTATTTCTTTATAATTTTCAATCGAAAAATATTCGCATAGGATTGCTTGGGTACATGACTTTATATACCTTATTAGTAACACCCCATAAAAGGTACCTTTCGGATTAAAATATTTTACAACCATTTTATTAATAATTGAAATGTGCATTTTTATGCCATGTGAGGGATTATCGGTCAATGCATGAAAGTTCTGTCACTAATATATGTCTTCAAATTAAAAGGATCAATAAGATCATTAAATCACACATAGTTCTTCCTAATTTCCAAGAGGATGAATAAGATTCTAAGAATTTATAAGTCTTAGAATTTTCCACGATTATAATATACTAATACTAACACTATATCTACTAATATTAATGAATAGGCACCAATAAAAGAACTGCTGATAGGCTATAGATAATGTAAAGTAACTTTTTTATATAATCTCAGTCATTTTCAGCGCCAATGAAACATATATCTCTATTTATGAGCCTCTTCCACATCACGCCATGGACTAGTGGTTAGAGCGCCCAGCTTCAAACTCAAGGTATAAGCACATTTACAAAGTTCTAAGGTTCTAATCTCTCTTCCAACAGAAAAATAAAATAGATGACAACAAATTCTCTACTCTACACTTAACGAGGTAATAATAAACATAAATTAATAAAAACATTACTTAATGAACAAATAACCATGCAAAGTAATTGTCTAGCAAACTATACGTGTCACCATGATGAATAAACGAAGGCAGCAGTAATCAATCTGAGAAGAAGGCCAATAGAAGAGGTTAAAGAAAATACAATATTTAAAAATTAATCTAACATTTTCATTATTGGTCCAATATTGAAATTCCGGTGTTGAAACAACAAAACCGTAACTACCATTTGCCATTAAGCATTTCACTAGTCATTATATTATTGGTGAAACGTTAATATTCTTACAACATCAGTTTTTGAATGTCGAGTCAAAAACATTTGAAATGTTGGTTTTGGAGTGGACCGACATGCATTGTAGTATTGGCTTTAATTGGTTCGTATATTCTAACCTCGGAATGGTATATACGACCAATATGTCTGCAATCATTGCGGTGCTGCCCCGGGAAGACGGTTTATACCAGCTATATTAACTGTGATGGACGTCATGGAAACTATACGACTGGAGATCCAGTAGATCCTATTGTTCATGGCATTCATTATCGCGAGATGGCTATGGAGAAACACGAAAAAGGACGGAAGTTGATGGATCACCATATTTGATAGTTAGTGTGACTAATGAGGAATTTAAAGTCGTGCAGCCTATATATATCTGGTCTACACATAATTTGAGCTTCGTAATACATTTCTAAATAAGATTCGACTGTACGTGCACTTTTCTGCACCGTTCATACGGATTCCAAATCTCTTTCTTCTTTAAATAGTCACGTAATAAAAAAAATGAAGCCCTCTATTGGCCTTACTATAGTCCATTCTTTACTCGATCTCTTTAATAATGCTCCGGAGCATTATTAAGGAAGTAAGGACAAGAAAATACAATTTAAGAGAATCCCTTCGGTTTACGAAAAAAATAAGGAACGCGCATGTACGTTTTATTGTGTACCCAAAGCAGCCTAGAAATACTCGATCATTTCTTTTAGACCCAAGGCTTATATCCAGCTTTATTTAGGAGTAATGGACCATAGATATCATACTTCTAGCTTTTCCGAAGATGATTTTTGGAAATTGTTGTGTATAGCAAGCAAGATCATATTATTTTTTAAATATTATTCCCATAAACAGATTTAATCATGTAAAATATATGGAAAACTAAATTACGGTACCGGAAATCTCCTGCGCAATTTCGCGTAACCCACGCGTCATTTCATATTCAGCAGTTAAGTCTGAGACGTATTCGAGAATAGTTTAGTAAGTAATCATACGGCTTGCAGCTTGCTCCAGCTGTAACATTGATGGACTAGCTACACGGAAAACATATGACTGAAGTTCCGAGTGATCCATTTGTCCATGACTTTCATTTCCGCGAAGTGGTCATGGAGACAAGGAGAAAAACGATAAACGGCGAATGCCGAACGAAGATCACAAAAAATTTAACCTCATTCGCCGTTTATGCTGTTAAGTCAGTTTCTGATTCGATTATTTCAAAACTAGTTCATTTTAATGACCCAGCTGACACTTTACAATAAAAAACTTATTTTCGCTCTGATCACTCCTCAGTGTTCTTGGTAGGTTACTATAGACCCCTGCCTATGCCAAGGGAGAGGTCTGTGACCACTAAACAAAAACAATCTACTCGACTACTAGTACGGTAGAGGACACAGATAGTTAGTCATCTCTCATAATACTTACAAAAGGAAGGCCCAAGTAGTTCTTATTATAATGATGATTGAGGATGAAAAAAACCCAGCTGTTCAGTAGATATTCAAATGATTTCTAATCATTATTATTCATGAAGAAGTATGGTAGCGTCTGGGTACCGTATTGTAATTAGGTACTTTAAAGTGTCATTTAATACATCTCAAACTATATTTGCCTGTTACTTGTAGAAGCACCTTTAATTTATTTCTTCTGACTACATTAAATCATAAGAGAAAAAACTGCGTGTGGATGATGTATTGGTCCAAAATAAACTGAATCGGTACTTTATTACACGGTGATGAACGACTTCAACTCATCAAAATGAAAGAGGCTAAGATCAAATCTAGAATGTTATGAAAATACCCCGAAATTAAGAGAAGAAGCGAAAGTATAAATGGGATAATGATGTATGTTTACGGCCCTTATAAAAAGTGAAAAAGGAGGAGGTGACTCGGAAAATCTCTTAATGTTATGATCACTGCTGGGGATAAGGCTGCTGAGGATAGTAGCCTTGCTGGCCACCCCACTGACCACCCCATCCGCCGGCAGCTGGATACTGATAGCCCGGGTAGTTGTAGCCCTGGTATCCGGCCTGTCCTTGGTAACCAGCGTAACCAGCCGCGCCGTCGTAGCTTGCTGGAGGTGCAGCAGCTGCCGTTCCATCAGCTTTCTCCGTCTTCACTTCCGCTCCCCTGTCAAATTTAATTAAATTTTAAATTATGTCTAATTAAGTATTTAAAAAATTGAGAAACTTACGCAGAATCTGCAGTGCTGGAAGCGTTCGTTCCGGCTGCTGCCGCCTGGGCCATCTGTGCGGCATTCTTGGCATCTCTGTCCGCCTTCAGCTTCTGGGCAAGCTTTGTGTACTCTTCCTGAGCTTGGATGATGTCGTCAATGCTCGAACCAAAGTCCTCCATTAGCTCCACTTTTCTCTGGGCGAAGCGGCACCGCTGCTCTAAATCCAGCTTTGATTTCATCGCTCGGTTAAGAGCCTGGAGGCAGGCATCAAGATCCAGAGGCTGCTTCTGGAAGCGGACATCGAAGAGCTGAACATAAAGCCGCATGTTGCGAGGTTCCTTTTCAATCGCCCTCTCCACGAAGTCTTCAGCAAGTGATTCGTCACCCATCACTTTAGCAGCAAAGCGGCTAGCTCTCAGAGCCAAGGGAGCTAGGGTGCCGTTGTCCTTCTTGGCCGCATCCATGTATTTCCTGTAGCAAGCCACCACTTTGTCATAGTCACCCTGTCGTCGATACAAGTTGACTCTGCGGACGGCCAAGTTGTCGAATTTGGGAGCAACTTTCTCAAGTAGATCTAGAATCAGGCCAGCTCGGTGAAGGTGTCCAGTTCGCTCTTCAAAGTTGGACCACATAAGGTAGAGGGATGTTTTGTCAGTGACGTGCACGGTACAGGCTCGACGATAAACTCCTCGTAGTCGAACCTCGGTAGCGTCCTTTCTGCTCAGGATCCTTAGTCATGCGATCCTCCAGATGCTGAGCGTACAGTAGCCAGTAGTCTTCGTACAGGGCACAGGCGATGAGACAACGTTCGAAGAGCGTATCGATGCGTAGCTGGTCACCCTTTTCGATCTCAAATTCGAGATATGTCTTCCAGTTTTTCAGTTGACCCCGTTCCTAGAGGTTTGACGTGGAAGTACGGCCGCTTAATCTGTAAACGAAGAAACATGATTGAGTTAAAAAGATATTTTGAAAAGAGAAAGCAAGACAACTCACTCCTTCTTCAAAGGCCCATCGCTCAGTGATGTCTTTTTCAGTCTTGGCATGGAGGACTTGACGGCGTTCCCTCAGCTTCTTGCGGATGGCCTGAATCTCCTCTTCTGTCAGCTTGATGTCAGCTACCACCTCCGTCGAAATCTTGCGCTCGCGGAAGATCTCAAATTTCAGGTCTTCATACTCTTCTGGGCTAAGGAGCTCCTTAGGATCATTGTTGTTAACCAATTCAAGAAAACTGTAATAAATAATATAATTAAAATGTGAGTAAATAACAAATCATGATTTTAAAAATTACTTGTCCCAGTGTGTAGCGTGAACTTGCGTAGGTACGGCCAGCAACTTGTCATAAATTTGAAAAACGCGTCGCAAATCGTCCCGTTCCACTTCCCAGTTGATGTAAAGTTCCCATAGACGATCCGACCGGAACTCCAGTCCACAAACGGTGACGGCCCTATCAATTGCTCGCGGACGAATGTCTCATTGGCAGGCGTGATGGACGCGACAGTAGTTCAAGTAATGAAGCCAAAGGTCGACTGATAATGGGATAGCTTTCAGTCCCTTTTTCAAATACCTACAATTAAAAAAAAAAGAGAAAATATTAGTTTAAGGTTAAACATTAAAAAAAGAAAAAGAAAGAAGATTATTACCGTTTCACAGTCCTTCTTCATGGCTTTCTTTTTTTCATAATCGGCCCACTTCTTCCAGTAACCATAGCAATATGGGTAACGGCGGAGGAAAGAGTCGTATGACTCCCGAGCAGCTGCAACATCGTTCTCGTGATCCACGTACTGAAGGAGGCTTGTCCAAGCCTGGAAGTCTTTAGGACTTTCAATGACGGGACGCCAAAATTTCTCCAGGTCGGGTAACTGCTCGGATTTCATGATGCGTGGCTTGATGACGTCAAAGGCCGTCCAGAGAGCTTCCGTAGCCTCCGTGTCGCTCACATCCTCGCGGATGCCTCCTTCTGTGTTCGAGTTGCTCGACGGGCTGGACTCCTTTTTGATACGCTTTTCCCCGGTCAAACTTGTGGAATCGTTATCGTCCATACCAACACCGCCAGATGAAAAAAGGCCGTTTACGATTAATTTTCTCCTCCTCTGAATCTTCGCCACCTCCGTTCCGTTCTTCTTTCCTCGTTTCAGTTGATTCACGGGCTGCACTCCACTCAAAATCAGTTTTACCTGAATTCAATTCAAACATTAGATAATATAGAGCAGTTGAATAGAGTAAAATTGTTACCTGAATTCAACATTCTGTCAGTATCAGCGTGATTGGGCACCAAATCACTGTTGCTATCACCCCCCATCTGGGATTCTGTATATGAAGAGGAAAGAAAACAAAATAGTGTTAGTCAAAATCAGATCTAGACCAGGGAGTAGAAACATCTTAAGAGAGCATAACTTTTGACATTTTTTATTTTTCTTAAGAGCTATTGCGGCCTGAAACAAACCTCGTCGGACACTTGCTCACATCCTGAGAACACACCTGTGGAGGGATTAATTATTTTGAAGACGACACTCATTCCCCTTGATCTCTGAAAGTTGCTTCGTGTTGTCGAGTGTGAGGGGAGTATAAAAGAGGGAAGCTAGAATAATGGCAGGGATTAGAGGGCCTTAAATTTCAAGACTTGATATTGAATGTATCAAAACATTTGTCTGCTTTAATTACAAACGCTCGCCGCAGGCACTGCTGATTCCATCTGTGTCTTGTGTGTAGAAGAGAACACACATTTGTGTTTCCCACCTGGTTGCCAAGGATTCAACAGGAATGAAAAAAAGGCCAAAAAAGTTGTTGGTATGCTGAATTACGCTTTTGTTTTTTAAACTTTTAAAATGTAGTGTCTGCTGAGAGCTAACAATTGTGACCTACCACTGAAGCCACCCTCCATTACAGCCGCCATGGAGGAATCTCCACCTTGACCGTTCTCCTCACTCCCCTGGTCATAGCTCACTCGGCTGCTGCTGTCCTCAGTCCCACCAAAGCTGTATTCATTGTCCTCCATCACGGTTAATCCTGAAAATATTGGAAGAGTTTTTAAGAAAATATATTTCACTTACACATTTGACTACTTTAATCGTGAAAACTTAATGTACACTTTTGAATTGAACTACCTTTTCATGTAACTGCAGAAGGACCTAGATTACAACACCTTTTACAAGTGAAATTAGTATAATTGTTATAAAAAAAATTACAGCGTGTAACTCAATTCATGCCAAATCGGCGTACGTGGTCGTTTCCACAACAAATATTAAGCCCCCAACGTCCCGGTTTGTTCTGGTCGAGTCAGTTTTTAATAATTAATAATAAACATTTGAACTAAATTCATGATTTTAAATGTTGGAACATACAACAAACATTAATTTACATACCTTAAAAGCTTTGTACGGAAATGGGTTGTCGATGATGAAGATGGATAAAATTGGAAACTTTTTCTATATTTTCGAAACGTCAAAAAACGCTATCAGCCAGTTTCTCTCGGTATGAAGCAAAACTTGCATTGAATGAAAGTGGTACAGTGGCGGTCTCTGGCGGCAAGAAAATATGCGACTATTTTTTTTTTCTTTTTAAAATTTAATGAGACGTATAAATGTTTTTAACGTTTTTTTATTGCTGCAATTAATTTCACTTTGTTGGATGTAACCGTTTTATTAAGGAAACGGATGTACTGATTTTTCTATAAAATTTAGTACAATCATTAAGGGACTTTTTGTCGTAATTTACAGCATAATAATATCATGATTATTCCAGGATGGTATTGTTCAATGATAGGTTATAAATTAAAATGCGATTATATTTGAATATACGCTATTGACACTCCTTTACTTGCCCCAGCTGCTTGCTCATAAAAGGTTTTGTAGCCTTCGCATAAAAGCAGTCGAGAATAGTTCCGAGGCAGTATAATTGCAGTTATACCTTTCTGGGATGGCGTGATCTGTGACCGAACGTTTCTGTTTTCTCTGGCTGCTCATTTGTTTAGTGGTTAGCTATGGGTTAAAGGTTTCCCAAAAGGTCGATCAAGCTTATGGTACAATCCTTGTTGGGAAAGAAAGATGGATGAGTAGTTCGTGAATATTTTATTCGCCGACCAATTTTGTATTCAATCTTGACACATGGCATCGTGGTAGAGAGTGCACATGGAGCTAGGCAGATAATAGACTATGGGATGCTGCACGCTACGATTGTATTTCAATCCTTCATCCCGATGAAGTCTTGAACGTCTCGACGCCCATGATGGTTGTGAAGCTGCACGCGGGAGATTGAGAAAAAGTTCGTTGGAAACGAAAAAAAAAAGTAAAAAGTTTTCTTTTGAAATACGCAATAATTTTCTCCAACAAACTTCAACCAACGTGCAATTTTTAAAAACTTTTTAATGAAAGCAGAGAAATTTACAAACTTACAAAAGCGAAAATTATGAAAAAGCAGTCTGGCAACATGACACGATTTACGTCTTGTTTTCTTTTTTCTACGTAGATCGGTTTCGGCAACCCGTTTGGCCCTGACACGTGATTCATTCAATGGACGAGTTGGGTAGTCTCTCAGTTGCCGAAACCTGTTTGATTGTAAAGTGCCCAGCTGATTCCTACTGACACGTTCTCGTAATCTTGTACCCCCAGAATTTATTCTAGGAGCGTGATTTTTCACTCATCTTGTGAGTAAATGAAATGATCCAGGCATTATTTGTGCTATTCTGAACCTTTACTTTTTTCTACAGGCTCGCGTGACTCGGTCTTCTGTGTAAAATACTTGTATAAACCAAAAAATGGCTTCCGCTATGTACAGAGCAACTATAACATTTGCTGATCGTTTCGTCCCGCAAAAGTTACGTCCCATATGGGAGCATCCAGCAGGTCCCAAAACTGTTTTCTTCTGGTCACCTCTCTTCAAATGGGTAATAAAATAGTTTCCCTTTCTCTCTATTTACCTTGAATGGTGGGCTATTAACAATAATTCAGGGGGGATTCAAACTTTTTCAAGGGCACATTGGCAGCAAATTATAAATTGCTCAACCCTAATCCAGTTTTTTACGCTGTAAATCATCATTCCTATCTGCTGATTTCTTGTCTCCTTGCAATGCAACATTTGCTCAATTCCAAGAACATACACGTAAGAATAACTTTTACATACTCAACATTTCACTAGTTCATATTTTAATGAAGTGAAAGGGGGGCTGTGATGCATAATTTTTTGAATATCTGAAATCAAAAAATGTTTGCTATTCTCAGGACTACACCTCTTAAAAAACTGGTTGTTCAGTCATGATTTCATTTTCAAAGAAATTAGTGTAGAAAAACAAAATTGCTGCGTAACACCGTGATGAAAGAAGTCTGCACAGGAAATCCTATATGCTAGAGGGCGTTACAAAGAAAAAAAACTCGTCCTTGATGCGGATTTTTGCATCACGGAAATTGTGGTTTTTGAAGGTTTTAGTCCTACATCTCTTATTTAACCGCACTTCTTCTTCTTTTCAGGGTCTCGTAATTGCGGGGATCGGTGACATCAATCGTCCCGTGGAGAGCGTGAGTTTGAGGCAGGTTGGTGCCCTGGCTGCCACTGGGTTCATCTGGTCCCGCTACTCCTTGGTCATCATCCCTAAAAATTGGTCTCTATTCAGCGTCAACATGTTTGTCGGCCTGACTAACATGTATCAAGTCGTTCGAGTTCTCATCTACCAACAAAATTTGGCTAAAGAAGAGTCTCAGAAAGCCATCGAAGCCAAATAGACGACAATGAACTATAGCTCATAATAGTTACTATTCAATGTTCCACACCCTTTCCAAACTATTAAAAAAATACGGTTGTGTTCCCTCCTGCTCCACCAAGAAAGTTGTCTCATTTTTTGAGAGAGAGATATGATGTCTTTCCAGCCGTCTCATCCGGTGAAGTACAAAGTGTCTGTAAACTCAAAACCACCAAAGAGAATGAAGTAGAAAATTCACTGATCCACATCTTTATATGTTTTATTACATCCCTCTTAAACCAATTAGATCACGGTTGACGTTGCGGAAGTTTCCCACCGAGCTTCACCCTCTTCCGCTCTTGCGGATCGGCGGAAAAAAATAAATCCCTGCACCAAGGATGACCTTAATCTAAAAGTAGCAGCAGTCGCCGCACCTTTAACAGCATCGGACCGTGTCATTTGAATTGGTAAAACGGTGCCCATTGTTGTGAGCGCGCGTGTGCGTGCGGTCGTCGCTATGTTGTTGTTATTATTACATTAAAAGCTTACCGTCGTCCGTCCGGGAAAAACGTGTTGACGCAAACAGGACGGCTTCATAATAAGCTTATACCTTACCTGGATTTCCTCATATAAATTAGTGAAAGGTTGGCGTGAACTAGTTCAGCCCAACTGTAATTCTTTCTCATTTCCTCCCACTATATTTGATATAGGCCTTGTTACGCAAGAGACAAATTTATTTTGTATATAATATTCAGTAGTGGCTACTTCGCCTTCAGGGATGGTGGAAGAGATATAGAAAGAAGAGGTGAAGGAAAAGGGAGGATAGAAAAGTAAAATTAAAAAAGCCCCAAGGAATGGTGGGGAGAGAGAGGCTCGTGATCCGCCCTCCTCGCACCGACAAATAAAAAATAAAATAAGCAGCCACACTCGCACGCTTCCCGCAGTCGTAGGCGGTCGGGTTCCTTCTTAAATTCCTCAACAACAAAAGAAGACGAAATTGTTTTGTGTTTATTATATTGTTTTTCTCTCAAAATTCAATTTAAGGATTTCACACCAGACTCCCAAATTTGGTAAGTGAGAAATATCTATAACTCCTTATTTAAAGAAAAAATCTATATTCGAGACAAAGGAGAGATGATGAGGAAGAAGGGAGGCGTACTTAATCATCACGACAGGAGAAGGCCGGGGTTGATGCGTGCCGTAACCTTGAGGGGATCTTCGGTCACGACAGAATATAGAGGATGATGATACTCATCATTCCCCTTGATCCGGATTTTTGAAAAAAAAGAAAATTAGTAATGGAATCCAGGTCGTTCCTGTTGAGAGAGGAAATTGCAGGATCTTCTTTCATCTATAGTCGATTTCCTCTTTTTCATATTATGAAAGGAGAGTCGTCTGTTACGAGTCAACGCTCTGCTGAACTCTACTATTACACTCTCTTGCGCTATACTGTAGTATATCTGACATTCTTCACGGAATTGAACAATGAGAAATTTTCGCCTTTTTGTTTTATAAAAATGCATCAATATATATATAAATAACGCCCCCTCTTTTTCGCGCACTGATAATCATTATTATTATTCGAGGCGTTTATTTTTGCGTAACAAGTACTACACTTTAAAAACCGGTTTTTCTTCGCTATTTCGGAATGTCTCAATCGGACACATCTTCCGGTCAAGCTGCGTTTTCTACTTGAATAATAATTCAAGGCTGAAATGATTCTTTAAAAAAAATAGATAAGAATCCTCCCCAACTTTATATTGAAATCCCCTAGCGGATGAGATCTAGATTATTATGTGCGCAGCCACAGCCTTTTCTCTTTTTTTTTTTATCACCAAAAGTGTATTGATAACAAAAAAATGGGGCGTTGACTAATTCACTGATTGCTCCATACCGTTTTCTGTTTTGATGATGTCATATCAGATTCAACTCGCTAGCGCGCAGTCGCTGCTCCTGATGAAAAAATGGTCAACAGCGCCAGTATGTCAACTGAGCGGGCCATTCCTGATCTTTGGGAAGTGTTCGGATCACGCTCCGGGATGGTTCTACCGGTCCGAAGAAATTCGTGGCAGAAGATGCAAGCCCAGTTGAGCGAAGAGGAGAGAGCCGTTACAGAACTCTTCAACGACCTGCATATCCACGCTAAGGTAGATCTCTCATCCGATCCGGTTCCGCCGACCTCCACCAGGAGGAATTCCAAGTGAGTGAAAGGAATATAGAAAACTCTTTTTTTTTTCTAATCGCTCAGTCATCTCTCCTTCTTTCTATTTTTTGTGCAAACTTTCCATAAAAATAATTCTGCTACGCCACCAGATGGTGTAGATCAGATAATAAAGGAGCTACTTTTTTTTATTCTTTCTTTTTTACTATATTAGTCAACGAACAAGAACAGAAGAGACGACGGTTTACAACGACCGTAACCATACGACCCACAATTGGGAGAACATTGAGAAGCACCTATCCATGAAAAAGACCATTAGGAAGAAGATGATGAGAGACCTCCAACAGGTAAATAATGTAAACACGGTCGATATAACCTCACTTTCACGATAGCGGTGAGATAGATTGATGGTTTGTTAATGAGTGAAATCGCGAGTGAATTAACCAGTCGGGAAAAGGGAAAGCGCAGGAAAAGTTACATATTGTTAATCATTTCTGTATACTAGGCTTTTATCGACGGTCAGGATCCCGCCGAGTGTCAACAATGGGATCAGCAACACGTCACAGTCCAGTTGGACGCTCACAAAGCCGGCGTCGAGCCGAACCTGTTGGATATGCTGAAAGATAAGACGAATAACTCGAGCGAGACACCTCAGGGGGCAGCAGCTGCACCTTCTAGTGGCAAAAAAACCAGGATTTTGGAAGAAACTTACGACGAGAACGACGACCAAGAGCAAACGGTGATTTCGTTCCTACATATCTATTTGTAACGGGACCATTTCCTTCCTTATCCTTATTTAGTTTATATATCCCTTCCTAACATTGATAATGATGATGATCTGCTGTATTTGTAATTAAATGTGTCGCTAATTTGATCCCTCCCTCTATGTGCTTGTTTTATTTTTCCTTCCTCTCCCTGTGATACACCAATTTAAATGAGTTTCCCTCTCCCCTTTGGAAAAAAGGTGTACTAATTTCTTTGTATTTTCAAATGAGAGACGAAAAAAAAATTGATTTAAAAAAAGAGATAGTTTTTGTTTAGAAGGAAGACGAGGTCGAGACGAGTTGATTGCCGGGATGGATTAGATATTTCAAAAAAACATTTTACTGTTTCTTTCTCTTCACTTCTTTTAAAAATCTGTTTGTGATACGCGCAAATTTTGCAAGCAATTACGGGCCTGAAAGTAAGTAGTATCCGTGTGATCCTTGGGCTGCGGAACGAATGGTGCATCCATCGTGAGAATCTCCTGCGTCCAAGATAAATGGCTGAACAGCGGAAGAGTGCGTAATTGGGTACCATCCGCTCTCGTAACCGGATCCAACGTCAACAAAGCCGCTAAAAAAAATAGGCAATTTGGTTTTTAAATCTTTTTTTTTCAAGTCTTAAAAAACAAATTACCAATGGCTTGACGAGCAGCTGGACTGAGGCATTCATCATCTTCCGGAGGCCACTCGATATTATTCTTCAAAATGTTGTCGAAAATTTGCTCCGGCGTCTCGTCATTAAATGGAGGTCCTCCTAGGAGAAATTCGTAGAGGCAAACTCCAAGCGACCACCAATCCACAGCGGGACCGTGCGGTTTCTTAAGAAGTAGTTCCGGTGCGAGATAATCCGGCGTGCCCAGAACGCAGCCTTCGAGTTGACTTCCGTAACTGCTCACGTCTCCAGTATCCGGCGTGGCCACTGACCGAGACATTGTTGGACTACTGAAGGTGACCGCTTGAGGGCGTCCTCTTCTTTTGACGGCGCGTTTGATGAGCCGAGGTGTCCGGAAGGGCGTCTTCATGCTATCGGAAACAAAAGGAGCTACACTGGCGCCTCCTGGAACCGGACTACTGCTCCGGATTATTGGCAGAGTCGCGTTCAACTGAGGTTGAGGACGGCCCACAACTTGATTACTAATTGGGGTCGAATTGATACGAATAGATGGAGGACTGACACTCCTGTTAGATTTCATTGTAGAAGTGGACGACCTTTTTAAATCGAAAAATAAAAAGTGTTGATTTTATTGAAAATAAATTTAGTTTGTAAAAGTTTCAATACCGCTCATCGCTGTGCTCTTCGGTTAGACTAGCAAAGTGAAAGATGCCCGTCAGACCACTTCGTCGAGGCATCTTAAATTGAACTCTTTGAGATGGTTTGGAATTCTCTTGGTCTTCCTCATCTTCATCTTCTTCGTCATCTTCATCATGGTCATCAGTGTTGAATTTACGCTTTAGGGCGGCGAAAGAGCTGTCACTCTGACCCGGTGGTGTCATTCCAATCGAGATCTCAGCGTCGCTCTCGAGCAAGCCTCCGCAGAAAGAGTTTTCAGTATAGTTGCGATCTCTCAAGATTTCAGGGGTGTTGAACGTAGGTGAAGCACCACGGTCCGAACGGCAGCTGGGCGATCGGAATGACAAATGAGAAGTCAGAGAGAGAAGTTGACCAGGTGTCCTCACCAGATGGTAATCGTCTTTCCGATTGCTCATCGCTGGCGACAGAAGGTCAGAAATATTCAAATCTGTTCAAAATAAAGAGTTGAATTTTAAAATATGCTTTTTTTAGGTGAAGTGGTTATGTAATAAATACCTCTGCCAATGTGTACACGGCTCAGTCCGAAATCAGTCAATTTGACATGTCCCTTGTCTGAGAGGAGCATATTGTCTGGCTTCACATCTCGGTGAATAATCCCATGCCTGAAACCAATAAAATATATAATAAATATCTAATTTGCTTTTCTTTTTTACTTATATTACTTGTGAAGGTATTCCAGTGCAAGAGCAACTTCTGTGACATAAAATGTGGCCATTGCCTCATCAAAAAAGTTCATCTCACTCAATAGTGACTTCAGATCACCTCCAATTAAATACTCCATCACCTATAATTAATTTCAAATAATTAGTTAATTTCATTATTATGAATAGTACTATAAATTTGAGTTGTACCATGTAAATGTTTGATGAATTTTGCAGGCAGTAAAATAGTTGCACGCAGAAAGGGCTTTTGGATATAGCCAGAGCATTCCTTTCCCTAATGACTACATCGAAAACATTTTTATTTTTTTTTTAAGAGGAAAATGAATTTATAAATTTTACCTTGTGAGGCCATGTTACGGTGAACAATGTCTAATTTGTTTAGCACTTTGATGGCATAAATGTTCTCTGGATTCTGCTTTTTGTAGCCCAGGAATACTTTCCTGCAAAACGTGTTGCAATGGTTGAAAAATCAGTAATTCGCATAGATGCAATAAAAAAGCAAATTTACCCGAATGCTCCTCGGCTGATCGGTTTTAGCACACAGAAATCTTCGATTTCTGGGCCTTTGAAGAGATCTGCCATTTTAAAATTTTTTATTTCTCACCAACTTGATGAGTTGCTGTCATTCGAATTTGAAAACACCAACGGCCATTATCACTTATCATGAGCAGACGAAGATAAGCCAGTACTTTGAAAGCATTCGCCCTGGTGGCGAAATTAGAAAGCTCTAAGCCAATTACGCCATCATGCCAGTATCAGTATCCTTCATAAACCTTTCTCCTTGTTAATATTGTTTAGTGCGGGATCTTACATCAGGCCACCTGGCGGCATAAAAATAATTTTCTTACGGATGGTTGGATGGTTGCTGTTTAGTCCTTTTTTGGCTTTTGGGGGTGTTGTTCTGATTCCGTGGTGGGCTGCAGTCGGTCAGGTGGTGTCAAAATACGGTTTACGTACTGTCAAAGTCGAATTTCTGATCTATTATTAAGTGTCATGTTTGTTTGCTGATTAATTAGGCATTGCGTGATATTCAGATTTTTTCTCAGTCTTGCTTACCAGCTGCCGTATACACTTTAATTCCTTTTAATAATGGAGGATTCTGTTAAAGAAGGAAAAGGGCGGCAAGATTTGTTATTGCAAGAGATTGAGGCCATCGATGATTATTGGGGCCCTACCTTCCGGTAATTGTTTAAAAATTTAAATTGTAAACCTTTATCATATTTTACTTTGTCTCAACAACTATTTTTTACAATCCACTGCAGAGCTATTTTTGACACTGATGAATGTGAAGACTTTGTGGATAAACTTGAGAACAGAATTCATGTTCATGATAGAGAGATTGAAAAACTATGCAGCGCTCATCACCAGGGGTTCATTGAATCTATTCGTGATCTCTTGGAACTCAAAAGTCTTGCTCACAAGATCCATGTACAGTTTACCTATTTGATTGTATAACTCATTTCAAAGTTATAATCATATTCACTTGTATTGTAGGGTGAAGTTCAAAGTATTGATAGTGAGATTTGCAAATCTGTCAGTCAGTTGAAAATCAAAGGTCAAGAATTATCTAATGCCAGAAGAGTGGAGCTCAACATGAAAACCACTTTGGAGCTTCTCCAGCAGTGTTTACCAGTATTAAGAACATACATCAAACTTGATCAGCAAATGAAGGATAAGAGGTAATTCGGGAATTGATACACTTTATCCAGTTTTACTACAATTTTCAATATTTTATGCTAGATATTATCCAGCACTGAAAACTCTTGAGCAGCTTGAGCACACCCACCTTCCTACCATATCTCACTACAGATTCAGCGAGCACATGAAGAAGAACCTTTCCAAAGTTCGAGAAAATATAAAAAAGGCTTCCATGGACGACTTGAAAGACTTTTTAGAAAGTATCCGCAAATATTCTCCAAAAATTGGAGAAGTTGCCATGAGACACGTAATATATCAAAACTGTATATCATTGAAATCTTGGTTACATTCTAAATAAATATTTATATAGACGGCTGAACAACTCCATATTGATACCGCCGCTAACAACTACGAAGCTCAGTCAGAAAGTGTTTACAGCGTTGAAGAGGATCTCAGCGCCCAAGACCTGGTCGACTTTTCCCCTGTCTATCGTTGTCTACACATTCATACAGTTTTGGTAGATATTCAATTGTTCTAGTCATTATTCAACATTCCATCTCATTTTATAACTTTTATTTTAGGATGCGAAAACAACATTTGAGGAGTACTTCAGAAAGCAAAGGAAAAAAGCAGGCTAGATTAGCTTTGCAACCTCCTAACAATATGGTAAGTTACTAGCCATTCATATATATATTTTCCTCATTTTTAAAATGAGGTTTTATTGTAACAGCATGAAACGATAGAAGGGTACAAACAGTACTTTCACGGCATCATCGGCTTCTTCGTGGTAGAAGATCACATCATGAATACGGCTAGTAGTCTAGTAAACCGTTCCTATTTGGATGAAGTCTGGAACATTGCTGTACCTAAAATTGCTTCCGACGTCCGAACCCATTCTGTAAATATTTTCCAATTTCTCTTAATTTCAATCATTCTAAATTATTTTACTTACCGCTTTTTAGTCCTATTGCACGGACCCAGCCCTTATGCTAAAGATCAAGAACCTGGTCATGCTCTTTAGCAGCACTTTAAGGGTATTTTTACATGTTCATTTTATTTTAATAATCATGAAAAATTATCAATACTTTTTTTTCACCCAAATAGAGTTATGGATACAGCGTATCTCAATTAACCGAGCTTCTACACGAAATCCGCGATCACTATAACGAAGTTTTGATGCAGCGTTGGGTCCACGTCTTTCGTGAAATCTTTGACAAAGACAACTATCATCCTATGCAGGTGAATCAGCACCGACATCGACACTTAATTTCTAACCCACCTTTTCTAACATTTATTTTTATTGAAATTCAGGTTGGAACGGCAGCAGAGTACCAGAGGGTAGTGGAAAACTTTCCTTACCGGGATAGTGCTCTTGAAACCTCTGGATACCCGAAGCGTTTCCCTTTCAGTAAGATGGTGCCATTGGTATACCAAGAAGTGCGGCACTACGTCCAAGAGTGCCTACAGTTTTCTCAGGATCTTAACCTAGCCGATCAAGAGATCGACGATACGCTCCGGCGCTATACTAATCTCTTATTGACGCGTACTCTCAACGGCTGTTTATCGACTCTCATAAAGAAGCCTTCACTGTCGCTCCTCCAACTTATTCAGATCTCTATCAACACCAATTATTTGGAGGAATCTAATGCTTGGCTAGAAGACTTTATAGCTCATCTGACTGGGTACTAAAATCCTCTTTTTTTATTCTCCGATTAATTGGGATGTAATTTATTTTTATTTGTTTAAATTAGATCTGGAAGAGAATCTTCTCATACCGTCCGACTACAGGGAAAGACTGTTTTCCGAGATGTTCGCGATGATGCCGAACAGCAAATCTACGAAGCTCTGAAGCTTAAAATTGACGAGTTTGTCGAATTGGCCAATTACAATTGGTTGCTCAGCGAATCATCAGGTCAGGCTTCATCTTTCTTGATGGATCTGATAGCCTTTCTACACAGCACTTTCCAGTCTTTCACCAATCTCAAAGTATATATATATTTCTACATCAAATTTTTGTGTAGAAAGTAGACCATTGAAAATTCTCTTCTCTTTTTCACTCAAGGAGCACGTAGCGCAGAATGCCTGTCTGACAGCTTGTCGACACATAGCTCAACTCCTGATGGATATGCTTCTCCGAGACGATGTCAAGCAAATGTCAATGGGGGCGTTAGAGCAAGTCAACTTGGATGTCATTCAATGCGAGCGTAAGTTTCACTTTTTTCCGTTATTTAAAATTGACGACGTCTAAAATCCTGATTTCTTTTTCAGAATTTGCTGCTTCTGAGCCAGTCCCAGGTTTAGAGGATGGAACGTTGCTCTCCTCCTTTTCTGATCTTCGTCAGCTCCTAGATGTGTTCCTCAACGGGGACTGGTCAACTTATTTTGCGGATTACGGACAGCCACAGAACAAATATCTTCGCGTCTCACCTCAACGAGCCATCATTGTTGTTGAAAAGTAATAAAGTGTGAATTATTTTTTCTTTACCATCTTTTATAATTCAACGATTTATGTTCACAGATTACGAGAAGCGGATAAAGGAACAATGTTCTCCGTACTCAAACAGAAGAATAGAGATAGGAAGAAATTGTTAGACATGGTCCTGAAACAGCTGAGGGATTTGAGGCAACTTCAACCGCTTTCTGAAACTTCGGCTTGAGTTCGTTTCGAATTTTACCAAATTCTATTATAGTGCTGCCAGATTCAGAATTGTAAATTAATCATTGAACAAGATAAAAGAGAGACGATCATCCGGTGCCTTATAATTTTGGGATTTTCATCTCATATCCCAATCCCGTATTTTGTGTTCCGGGGAATTTTGGTTAAATTCCTCCTTCCGACTCCATCTACCTTAATAAATTAAATTGTTATGCAATTAAATAAGCTCCATCATTTCTTGAATGTTTTTTTCTTTCTTCGTCCCCATTGTTACATGTATGCTGTAATAAATATTAAAAATACACAAAATAAATCGAACCTGGATGACTGGATTGCGATTAGCTTTCTCTTGTTTAAATTTTGGTTTATGAAAATGTATACTATTTTTAGAAGAATCATTCATCAATTTCATAAATTAGACCTTAATAAAAACGAATTTATAAATAGATAAAGAATTTTTATAATTTTTTTTTTAGATTTATAGTTTTGTAATGAGTCATAAATTGTGCGGTTTCATCATAAATCATTGGATACGTTCTTGTCCCTAGTCGTTATTTGGAATCGTTACATAGTCTTTATTTTTAGAAGGAATCCAGTGCATAAAATGTGCTGCATAAGCAGCTGAACTCTAAAAGAATCGTGACTGACGCATAATAATATAAGAATAATCAATTGAAAGACGACCCAAAGCAATATAACCTTAGGGTTCTTTTTGTTTCTTTTCTGAAGTTTCCAAGTGTTATTTTAAACCATCTTGTGGATCTAGCGTATCTTCTTGACAGTACTTTTTACCCAGATAAAGCAGGTACACGAGACCTACCTCGATGACGCGAGAGATGGGCGTTGTTGTTATTGAAGATGCTGAGAAGAAGCGCGCACCACGCCCGGCGTGTTTCTCTGCATAGGTATTTTACTTTTTAAAATTTATAGAATACTTTTCATAATATTATAATATAATCAGATTTGAGATGATAAATGGTCTTTGTTCTCTTTCTATTGAAAACCATAAAGTGACAGATCATTTGTCAGCATTTCTGTCCTACTTAATTGAACGATCCTTTAACGGGGTATATCCTGCTCCTGCTGCTGACGAGACATTTTCGTCTCTAGATTTATTCTACATGATGTGTCATACAATTTAGCTGTCTCTATTCATCATGCAGGATATTTTTAGGTCCCTTTGATGGGTACCCGCCGTTCATGTCACCAACAATACATTGTTTTTAAAACGCGCCATCATCAATCAACGTCAAAAAGCTCTTTCTACTGAGCACAATGCGAAAAAATATGGGCGACGCCACCTGCCTTCCATCATTATTGGTCCACTGAGATTACATGAAGGGAAGCTATATATGAATAAGGATTGATCGTCATCAACTTCCTGTGCTCTATCCCAATAATACGCGAGTACTGAGCGGCACACGTCTGAAAAAGAAAGAAAAGCCCTCATGATGAATGGATTCCTAGTCACCCTCCTCACCCTCAAAGAGCATGTGTGTAAAACGAGTAAACAATTTACGACATCAGTCGGCGACGACGACGTAGAAATAAGAGCGGGCGACGATAATCTCATAGGTCTATTCGTTTCGCAGCTAACTCGACCGCCGCCCACCACCAATATAACGTAAACACACTCCCCCAAAGTCCCTAACAAGTCATAATTTGTTGAGAGAGAAAGAAAATGAACCTTTTATTTTAACTTAAATGAGATACGATCGCTTGGAGCGTGAACAATAATAAGACTACAGTACAGGAAGAATTGTTGTAGAAGAACGAAACTGAAGAATTATTCTGGTCTTCATCATCTACTCCGATAATCACCTAAACAGAGATTATTATTATTTGCATAGTTATTCAAATTGTGTACAGAGCGTTATATTATTATTACCACTTCAATGGGCGAACTGGGCACCACTTGATCTTCAACAAACACTTGACACTGGAAAACTCCTCCATCTTGGACTTGAGCTGGCTCAATCTAGTGTTTAAACAAGCTTTATTTACTCTGAGAAGTATAGAGAAGAAAAAATCAGTTGACTTACAATTAGGACGGACGTGGCCGTTTCCTCCTCAAAGGAGACTCTCATCCGTGGGTTCGCATCCGCCGTCAACAAAGTGTCGCCGTGCGATATGACTTCTTGATTCGATGGATCTAATAATAATAGTATGATTAAGCACGATCCTTCATCGTTAAAAAAAGGGTGGTTTTATATTTGCCTTTCATATCAAAGCGGAGCCAAATGACGGCGGAAGGTTCTGGCCGGCGCTGATCCATCATCATGCGGCGGCTCTTCATCGGAAGGCGGCACTGCAAGCGCACCTGGGATCCCTCCACCGCCACTTTCTGTAAATGATGATGCTGTTCCGCCACTACCTGCTGACTCTGGGAGGCTGTAACATTTTATGCAAAGCAGACAACTGGTTAATAAAACAGATGTCTCTCTTTTCTTCTCTTCATCAGATAAGGCACATCATCCAACATGTCGTCGAAATATTCTAAAAAAGGTTCTTCCTAATTCCACAGAATCATTAGCGCCCTTGTGCAATAAGCGCACTTTGACAGACGAACCAAAAGGAATAATAATGAGTCGGCAGCTGTGTGTTGATTTGAATAAACAGGATTTTTCAAAAAAGAGTTTGACACTTCGCTTGAAATAATGAGAGCTCATGTTTTGCCGGTCTCTTTTACGGCGAGATGGGGAAAGAAGAGCAGCAAACGATCCATCATGATGTTTATATGTTTCTTGTGGCCGTTCAAAGTCCTCTTTTGGTAGAAAGTTGAGTCCTTATATGGACTGAACAGCGCAGAGCAGATACCAGATTCATGTTTGAGATAAAGATGCTACCTTAGCCACTACCTGCGATATGCGCCCGCGCGCAAGTTAAATACATTTCCATTTTACAGCGGCACAGCTGCGCGTATAATAAGAAAACTCGGCGCCCACTTTTTGAGAGCTGCTGCAGCCTTTAACACACTCGAGTGATTTACGAGCAGGGTAAAAAATCGACGATGTCTTCTCTATTGTGAGACGCAGCACACCTATTTCTATACGGTTGAAAAGAAGCATAACATAATCGTAAAAGGGGAAAACTTACCGCAGTAACAAATGAATAGCAAGACGGTCGCCGTCGTCGGATAATGCATCGTTATTCATCCAAGTCGCATTGGCACAGAAATGTCGTCTTATGGAATGTAAGCAGAAGTTTTTCAGTTCAACCCACCCTTGGGCACTTGAAATGTTTCGATAAATGCCGATTCACAAGCGAGAAAAATGTACAACGTAACAACCCTTGACCCCCATAGCAGCAGGAGCGCGCGTCACTAAAGTGTGCGACTCTCTTGAAGGTCGGTGGACGACTGAATCGTCTTCTTTGAACGGGTCTCGCTTTCTATACAGCATGCAGAGATATCGTCATCTTCTTCTTCGCTCCTCGTCGCGGCTTATATTATTCATAAATTGTTTATTCCTTTTCGGGACGAAATGAAATTATGAGCTGTTCAAGACTCAAGAGGAGTGTTTTTTTCGCGTGGGGGATTACTGTTTATCTTTCATGAATGATTGATGAAGTGTGTAAAAATAAAGCTGAAATCCTTCCTACTATAAGGATCTTTTCTTTTTAATAAACTATGAATATATAAAAAATATTAACATATATATTTTAATCCTTTATTAATTTATTTGCCAAAATGTCGATATGGCAATGTTGCTTATTGCGGTACATAGAAAGTTCTTGACAGGAGGATGTTGTTTTGGTCTTGTTCAACCGCCTGTACGACTTTTATCGTCCGCACCCATCCGTCTCTCCGGCTTTTCTCCTCACTTTCGTGTCTCAACCGAAAAGTTCCGTCTACTAGTCATCGTCCGGGACTCTTCAGCACAATGAGCAACAACGATCTTGTAGAAAATGCTAAACGTTTAGCCGCTTACCGTGCTGTGGACAATCACGTTAAGGTATAGTTTGCAAAAAATGTGACACATCGTTAACAACTGATTGATTATATTTTCAGGATGGTGTCATCGGTATCGGGAGTGGCTCAACCGTGGTTTATGCTGTCGAACGTCTAGCCCAGAGGGTAAAAGAAGAGGGTCTTAATGTCATCTGTGTCCCTTCTTCCTTTCAAGCCAAACAGCTGATCATAGAGAATAATTTGGTGCTGGGAGACCTTGAAAGACAACCAGAAGTATTTATGATAATATCTATTTTTTTTATTACAATGTTTTTATAATGGCTCATTGTTGTATGATTTATAGCTGAAGGTTACTATTGATGGAGCTGATGAATGTGATAGTCAGCTGACACTCATTAAAGGAGGAGGTGGATGTCTCACTCAAGAAAAGATTCTCGCTAGTTGCTCTGAAGAGTTTATTGTCATTGCTGATTTCAGGTATGTTTTACATTTTATTATATTTTTAAATTTAATTGATTTATTGAAAATGATAAAATGTAGGAAAGCTTCTAAGAATCTCGGAGAGCAGTGGACTAAAGGCATTCCAATCGAAGTCATTCCCGGCGCTTATCACGCCATCCAAAAACGAATTCAGAGGACGATGGGTGGGAAGCTCGTTCTGAGAATGTCCGGCGCTTCCAAAGCCGTATTAATGAATCAACTACATTTTTTAAGTTATGGCTCTTTCATTGAAATATTTGCATACAGGGACCTGTTGTGACGGATAACGGCAATTTTATCCTCGATTGGATATTTGAAGATGGTCAAGTATCTTGGAAGGACGTGGAAGTGAAGCTTAATATGATTCCGGGTGTTGTTGAGAACGGATTATTTGTTGGAATGGCTCGCAAAGCTTACTTTGGTATGAGCGATGGAACAGTCATGGAAGTTGCTGTGTAAATAGAAGTGTTATCTCAATAAAGTTGATTATTACTATCACATATAATTCATATTGGCACATCACTAGCCTACTTAAAGGCAGACCACCATGGGTATAAATGGATCAACAAAATTTATATTATAATGTACATCAGATGTAGCGTGTTTAGGGGTGCCCTGGGAGCACTGAGTACTAGCCATGGGATAAAGGTTATTTCACCGTCCGAAAGGTGTTCATGCCTGCTAACCGAATGCGTGCTGCTGATTACCTATTTTATGTGGAGGCTTATTATGCTTTTTTAAATTCTTAACTAAAAGAAATAAATCAGTATTTTTACTCTAAAAAGTCGGTTGTCGTGTATTTCATAGTCGACTAAAACTTTTATAAGAAGAAAGTGTTTGTAGTAATTTGCACACATTTTTTCGTATGATGAGGTGCTCCAAATGGTTGACATAAATACAAATGTATGTATAAAGTGATATTAAAGGAGAGGAGGACCGATGAGTTGTGTAATATTTAAGGCGTAGCAAGGGTCCCTTCCCAGGCGGCCTCTTTTTGCTGAGCAGCCAGTCGCTTTTTTGCTAATAAAAAAAATATAAATTAATTCTACGATGAAATAAAACTAAAAAAATATTTTGGTTACCCTTGGCATCGGCTAGCATCTGTCGTTCCATCTTGCGCTGTTCAGGACTGACAGTATTCTTGATACCAAGAGCCGTGCTGACTAAACGTTTAGCCATGGTCGCTGAAGTGGCTGGACGGGGCCTAAAAAATAAAATCAACATTGTAATGAGTTGACCAGTGTTTGCACTTGACTGCCTCAAAGTAAACAACATAATTTTGACCTAATTATATCCTAATTTATTAGAATGAAATTTACATACTTGAACGGCTGGAGGGCAGTTGAAATTCGGCGGGCACAAGTGCGCGATTCTTTGCAAGCTTGTGATATTGGTCGCATTTTAACAAAGCTATATTTAGAAGCCAGCGCGTCAACAGCTGCGAATAGAAGATGGATTTATAATAATGTAATTAAGGACATTTAAAAATTTAATACCAGCATAAGGACTTCCATAGATAGCCAGAGCGTGAGTATCATCAACCCATTTGAGGGAGAAATCCGGCGGTTTACCAGACACACTAAGAGCTGTTGAGAAAGTAATATCTTATTAGCCACACAAAATTTATCAAGATATTTCATTTTATCTCACCATTGAATAAGTCTTCAGTCTTAAAGGCAGAGGGAAAGTCATAGAGCTCAATGACGTGCGTCAGATCTTCATCATGTCCTTCTAAAATAGGAGCATAGTTCTCATTGGAAGGCTGAAGAATCCGCACTCTACCAACGGCCAGTGTCAACTGTTAAATTAAAATTTAAAAAGTTTAAGAATAATTTTTAAAAGTAGAATAGAAAAAAAGAAGGGTACTTCTTCCAGCGCTTCTGGTCTCAATAAATCACCAGTTTCGTTGTACAGCTTCTCCCAAGAATCTTCCTCCTCATCGTTTTCAAAATGGGATTGCTTCCGCCTGGCTGCCAAATCTTGTGGAGACGCCAATTCTTCAACGGGCACTTGATTGGAAAGCTCAGCCAATTCTGTGCTTTCCATCAAATCGCCCAACTCGACAGTCGACTGCTGAACGCCGGAAGAAGGTTGCACAACTGGAATGGAACCAGTTCGCGATATCTTTCGATGAATTTGAGGCGGAGCAGTGGGAGGACTGTCCAGCACTTCGCCTTGCCATGACGGAACTCGATTGGTTTCCTCTTCAACTGCTAGACCTGAATAAAGTTGAATTTTTATTTTATTTATTACATTAAACGTTTCATCGAAAAATAGACGAGTTAACTTCGTACGGATTTCGTGGCGAGAATTATTTTTGGTTTTGCTGATCTTCTTGGACGATTCGAATTTGATGGGAACTTGTAAATCTTTGAGATCTGGCTTCTGGACGTCAGCTGATTTCCGACCGGGAGGTACGTACAATGCTTGAGGAGGTTTCTTAGGTACAGTTGGACTGGTCCCTGGCACTGGAGCTTTAAATATGTATTCAATCATGCATGAAATATAGGATTTATATCTTAAAAAATTAAATACCTGGTTCAAGAGTCTGTTTTTTGGCTTCTTGTGATGGGGCTCCTGAGCCTCTAGCTGGTGGGGGTCTGTAAATGGCTCTTGCATTTACTGCTTTGGATTTCCTATTTTGCTGAGGCTCTTCATTTGTTCTAAAAGAGAAAATGAATGATTTAAAATTAGTTCTTGACTTTAATTATTATTATTACTACCTGATTTCAGAAGTTTCCATTTTATAAATGGCTTTAGGGCACACAACAGTTCTCCTTTCTTCGTCAGCTCCAACAGAAAATGTTTTGAGATGGAGAAAATTGGTCTCAACAACCTGATGAATGAGGAATCTGAATCGTGGATTCACTGGAGGGAAGAGAAGCACAGCTTCTTTGTCTAATGAAGTAACATAAAGTTACTGACATGAACCAGCTGTGAGATCACAAGGCCACACATTTAAAAATTCTCATAAGCAATGGTAGTTAACATACGTTAAGGCTGTATTACCGGAAGATGTTGTGGAGTATGCACTGATATCTTGGTAAGCGTTTTCGATGAATAGTTCTTCGCCGAATTTGAAAGTGAAGTAGGGCAATATTTCTGATGCGGCCTTGCTATCTTTAGAAAAGGAGAAAGGAACTGGAAGAGCTGCTTCAACTGGATCAGTGCTCATTTCATTTCACTTCCACATTTCAACACGCACGCCATTTGCACCCACAACAACAACGAAATCGCTTGGCAAGACGGCAACGTTGTTTTATAATATGCGGATGAAAGGCAATAATCACCAAAAGTTTTTTTCTCCTTTTTCCCAAAAGCTTCCTTTTTCAGAAAAATAATTAAAACTTGATTGATAACTATACAAAATTGAAAAATATACCCTTGTTAAGTTACTTATATCTAATATCATCACCCACAGTTTCGCAGGTTGCAATTATTGGGTAATGAATTCTGATCATAAATAAAGCAACCAGCAGAATTTGTGAATTTAAAAAATAAGAAAATAGTATAATTATTATATATTTTAAAGGAAATCAATTAACTAACAAAATTTCAAAGCATTTGATTTTACATTTTATGTGATTATCGCTTTGCTATCATTGAGAGGAACTGGCAATGTCGTCAATAAACGTGTAACTCGTTTGCTAAAAATGGCTGAACAAAACAAACCTGCAGATGTTAATCTAGCTGCTTTTTATTCTGAATTGAACAAATTTGGAAATAATGGCGATTATAACCGAGCTATTAAAGTAGCGAAAAAAAGTAAGTGCATTCAATTTTCATCTCAACAATCCTCTGACTTAAAGACGGCCAAACTTAAAGGAAGTGTTGCGCCGGCAGCTGTCATGCTCTCTTTCATATATGTATTTTCTCATTGATTACTTTCTAAATTAATAAACAGTTCTCCAGCAAGCTCCTAATGAACAGAAAGCCCAGCACTGCCTAGTGGTCAGCTACATTCAAGAATCTGATTTCAAGAATGGATTGGCCACAATCAACAAGTATCCTGCTCTAGCCGAGTAAAATGACATTTCATCCTCTTAACATTTCGGCCATAAATTCAATTTCAATATTCTTATTTGCAGGATTTTGGTTTTTGAGAAAGCTTACTGCTTATACAGGCTGAATAAAGCTTCTGAGGCCCTTTCAGTTTTGAACAAGGAGCAAAATCCTGAAGCTAAACATAAAGAACTCAAAGCTCAGATCTTGTATCGCTTGGAGAAGTTTTCTGAATGTTTTGAGCTCTACAAAGATCTGATCAAGAACACAGAAGATGACTATGAAGCTGAGCGTGAGACCAACTTGTTGGCAACTGTTGCTTGTCTCAGTCTAGAAGGAACAGTAAGACTTAATTTATCAGATAATAATCTCATTATTTATTCACTTTCACTTTACTAAAATCCAGAAAACCAATTTGCCGATCGCGAGAGAAGATAGCTACGAGTTAGCTTACAATGAATCCATTCGACTTTTGGGCGAGAATAAGATTGCCGAAGCTGAAGCCCAGTTACGCCGGGCTGAAACTTTATGCCGCAAGTCTTTGGAGGAAGACGGCGCCACCGAGGAAGAAATTGAGGACGAGTTGGCTCTCATCCGGTAATTTCAATTTTAAAATAGTTCACATTTATACAGGTTGATAAAAATTTCTTATTTTTCAGAGTCCAACTCGGTTATGCCACTCAACTGCAAGGGCGATCATCTGAATCGCAAACTCTTTATCAGAAAGTGTTGAAGCAGAAGCCTAGTGATGTTGCCGTGTGCGCCATAGCCGCCAATAACAGCGCCGTCATCAATGGAGCTCAAAACGTGTTTGATTCTCGGCGAAAATTAAAGATGACTCGCACCACCATGGAGGAGAATGAAGCCAAGTTTACCAATAAACAAAGGCAAACCTTGTCCATCAACCAGTGTCTCTTCTTAGGCTCTACATCCCAAGTAAAATCGAGTTTGAAATTCTTGAGCTTTCATATTCATTTCAATGATTTTGTTGTTTAGGCGGACCAATGCAGGAAAGCTATCGAACAGCTCACGAAAGACTATCCAGGAGGTTTAGTCGAGATGCTTCTCCTCCAAGCATCCTTAGATTTCAAAGCCAACAAGCTCGATGATGCCTTGGCAACACTGGCATCCGCCAAACCTGATTTTGCCTTGACTGCCGGTTTGGCTACCCTCCAACTTCTCTTGGAGAAGCGTGAATTTGAGCGAGCCATCGCGCATCTGGAACAGATGCTCAAACAGAACTTCCGACTTGGGCTTCTCGGTAGTTTAGCATCCATCCACTCTGCTCGAGGAGAGCGCGAACGGGCCATCGCCTTGGTCAATCAAGCCATGGAACAAGTCAACAAAACCAAAGTATAGAATCTTTTTATCTTTTCATAGAATTTATTTACTTATTCATTCATTTTTATTCTCAGGGAGAGAACCAAATCAAATTGCTTCGCCAAGCCGCTGCCTTCCATGTTAAGGGTGGTGAAATGGAGAAGGCTGCCTCGTGTCTCGATCGGCTCCTCAAAGTGGATTCCAGTGATACGTCCAATTTGGCTCGACTTGTCCTCCTCTACTCTCAAGTAAGATTCATTTAGATGGTTGGAATGATGACGTTTAAACTAATGTCGCACTATTCGATGTGTAGTTTGATCCAGCTGCTGCTCAGAAGGCTAGCAAACAGCTGCCTCCTCTTGAGCTTGATGCTGGAGTTAGTGCTCTTGATGTTGACGCCCTGGAATCAGCCACTTGGGCTCTCGGATTGAAGCACGCTAGGAAGACTCCTGCTTCTGGTGCTTTAACGTATGAATTCTAAATGTCAAGATAACTTTAAGATTTTGAGTTTTAATTGTTTTGTTTTTTATACAGTTCACCCAGTTCATCGAAGAAGGACGAGCTCGCCAAGAAAGCTAAGAAGAAGAGAAAGATCCGACTTCCCAAGCGCTACGATCCCAAAGTTAAGCCTGATCCCGAACGCTGGTTACCCAAACGTGAGAGATCCACTTACCGCCCTAAGAAGCAGCAGCGCGATCGTCGCAATAGGGATGCTCGTCCGGATGTGGGCAAGGGCACACAGGGTACCTCTGCTGCCATGAAGGAACAAGAGAACATGTTGTAAGTTAAACTTTTCCAATTTTATAGCTACTTTATTTAATTTAGATTCCTATTAACTGCTTTCTTTTTACTATAGCGACATGTCCAACATGAAGGGAGCCGTCAAGGCAGCGGCCGCAACCTCCTCGAGCCCGACGACCAAGAACATCCCGGAAGCTACCTCTGGATCTGGAAGGTCGAAGCAGGGACAAAAGAAGAAGAAACGAAGTGGAAAATATTAAACAAGTTTATTGACAATATAAAGGGTTCTTTGATTCGAAATTTATGTTTTTTTCCCGTGACGTAAATAAACTGAAACAAGGTGGTTGATTACACTGTTCTATGCGTTTGTTTAATCGACCGCTAGGTGGATCTGATGAAGTGTTTATTTTCGTTGCCGTCAGCTGTTTGGCTAGCACAACAAAGGCATGAGTAGATTCACAGTTACAGTCCTGCACGTTTAACTGCGCGCTTTCATGGCTGATCGACCTTGCAATTTGTGAACAAATTTCTCCTCCGTCCTCTAGGTTTAATTGTGAATGGTTTAAAGTGTTCAAGTTTATCAGTAAACTGTAATCATGCGATCCATTACCGAAGCACTAGCCGATAAGTACAGCGGTGATGACGATGAGGATATTTCTGGCTCTGGTTTCGTTCTCTTTGTACCAAGGTCGCCAACGAGACGACGTTTGCCAAGTACCTTGATCCTTGATCACTGCGACATCGATTCTGTAGGGGATGAGCAATGCCTTAGCTCTTTGTGCCATGAAGTGAAGGAACTTGATCTTGCTCACAACCAGATATCAGAGTGGAATGAGGTGGAACTCAATATAGACGGTCTAGTATTCCTCACTAAAGCCCACATTCTGACCATTTTTCTCTTTACAGGTTAACAAATTAATCAGCTGTTTACCTCAGCTCAATTTCCTCAATTTAAGTTACAATTTGCTTGGTCAAGTGACGAACAAAATTCTTCCATGCAACTATCCCTCTCTCAAGAAACTGGTGCTGAATCGTGTAGGAATACAATGGGACACCCTTGTTCCTTACCTCAAACAAGCCCCAAAGTGAGTATAAAAAATACCTAATTATTATAACATTCATATAACCACATAATTTTCATTTGAATGCAGTTTGGAAGAGCTTCATTTGAGCTTCAATCAGATGGACCTACCCTGTGGAGAACAGGAAGAATCTATCCCAGTCCTACCCAAAATCTCTACGCTACACTTTGACGGTAATCGAGTGGAGCATCTCGATCATCTAGAATGGATATCTAAGCATTTCCCGTGCCTCACATCGTTGGTCCTCTGCGACTGCCCTTTGTGGACGATGCGGTGGAAATCATCCGCTGCTCGGATCATGGTATATAACCTTCATAATATATTTGACTTTCTTTAGTAAATTCATCATTATTTTCATTAGGCAAAGCGTCAATTCTCCGGAAGCTATTCCGACTCTCCTAGCAGCAGTAGTGCTGAAGCATCTTCTTTGACTAATAGCAGATCCTTCTGTTCTGGGGATGGAAGAAGTAGCTCATGTTGCGGTAATCTTTCTGACGATGGCGATGACGGTCGAAAGGAAAGCGACTCGGAGATAGAGAATGCTTTATTCCCACAGCTGCGCTCTATTAGCCTAAATAACAGTTACTTCGATTGCTGGGAAGAAGTCGACTTACTACGTCGATGGCCCTCATTGGTTGAACTGCGATTACAATCTTGTCCTCTCTTTCAGGTTTTATAAATATATACTCTTTTTTATTATTAAGATTTTATAGCTAGTATATTTTATTTATAGAAAATGACGGAGCACGAACGTCGTCAAATGACGATCGCCCGTCTACCCAATCTGAAACGACTGAATGGCGGCTGCGATATCACCCCGAAAGAGCGTGAAGAATCTGAGCGTAATTTTTTACGACGTTTTCACGATCGAGAAGTCAAACCAAAACGGTATAATTAAGTTTCAACGGTCTTAAACTCTTATTTATTTTTCTTTTCTTTTTAAAATTAGGTACGAAGAGCTAGTGAATGTGCACGGTTACGTAGCGCCTTTAGCGGAAGTTTCACTTTCTCCACCCAAAGTTGCCAATGTATGGGTCAGATACGGAGAGCAGCGCTGGAATGAGAAAACCCTTTCGCTATATATCACTATGAAAGAACTACGCGGTAATTATATTTAATTGTCTATTAGTAGATCATAACATGGTTTTAAATATATTTTTTTCAGATCGGTTGAGTGTGAAGTGTGGTTTGCCGGCGAACAAAATACGAATTGTGCATGACTATCAGTGTGGCAACGATTTTATGCGCTTCCCTTCAAAGCGGCTTTACAGCTACAATGTCAAAGATGGAGATGAATTTACTATAATGGAAAAGTTTTAATTGAAACAGTTTTGTGATTGTTTGGTACTGCACCACTATAGTTTAGGGGCGATTCTTAAAGAGCACTATTGAGTAGATGTAGTAAATCGGGGAACAAACTAACGATTTCAAACTTTTAAATTAACAAATCTTCTATTATAGAGTGATCAAATCATCGTACGATCGAATCATTATTACCGCATCGGTAGTTCATATAGTTTTACGGGATAAAATGTGTTATTCTTTTTTCTTCGAAACATATCGGAGCGTTTCGTGCTGATTGTGCTGTCTCTTTGCTGTTTATGTGTCGTACAATGATGATTACGTGAAATACAAATTACAAAGAATCTTGATTCTCGTATACCTGTTTGCTGATTGACGATGAATAGTTTTTTTTTGTTATGATTCAATTTTATCCTTATTAAATAATTTGTTCTAATCTTGCTTCCAATGGTTTTATCGTAACTGCTCCTGAGCAAAAATCAATATAGGCTAGCATAATTGTTATTCAATTTATATGGAACGTGCGGCTTAATTGTGATGCTTCAGCCAGCTTGAGCTACAAGTTGGTTACTTATATAGAGGCAGTCGAGCGAATTATAAAGCATTTTCAAATTGTTCCTATTGCACGTCTTCTCAATTACATTCTTTTTCTCTGTCTTTCTTTTTCGTTTTAAATTTTCATCACGAAGTCATTTATACCGCATTATTACAATATTACCTACTGCGGCCAAGTGCCCAAGTCGCACGCATTGTCATAGATAAGGTTGCTGATTAGCAAAAGCCCTCAACACGTATTTAACTCTGGCCTTCCCCCAGTCCCCCCACCAGCCACCCGTTACCCTGTTACCCTGCTAACTTCCATTTTCTCTCTGACTCTCTGACTTTTGTACGAAGGAAATCGGCGACTAGGAACCACGTGTGAGACAGCTTGTAAGTCATTTTTGTGTTTTTTTTTTCTATTTTTTTAAAGTATTTTTCTCGAGTTTACGACAAATCTTTTTTCCTCTATTGATTTTACGTTTGTAAAAGTAGTCATTCGACGTACACGGCGGTTCTCTTGAGTTAGGCGGGTGAACACGTGCCGCAACTTTCAATGTTATTCACTGGGGATTGAGGTAAGCTGAAAATATTGTCAAGTCCCAATAGATCTATTTTCCACTGTTTGCATTGTTTGTTGGTGGATGTCTTTTGGGCAGATTGTGAAGATCTACATAAGTGAGCCATCCCATTGTCCAAGGCAGTTGCTGATCGCCTCCACTGGGCTTCATCATTTTTACTATAACTACATCATCTTTACAATCTCAGAATGTCACCCAAGGAGGTAAAACATTAAATCAGCCAATACTTATCTACTTTTCACATGATTATTTCAATCTTCTTTTTTTTTATGTAGACTGGAATCCCACTGGAACTGGAGAAAGCTCTGGATGATGCTGTTGCTCTCCTTGTATCTGATCAAGATGAGGTAATTTAATTGTTCAATATATCATAGGCCCTACTTAGTTTGAGAGTTTGATATTTTATTTTTTTTTAAATTTATTTTTGTGTTATTCAGGATTACACAGATTTCCTGGTCCAGAAAGTTGGGGAAATCGTGGCACAAGATGATTTTAAGCAAAAAGCTTTTGAGTTGTTCATGGAAGATGAGGCTCCATACACTAGATCAACAGCTCAACTGATAGAAATGATCAGAGAGGCTTTGCCTGATGAGTTTCCTTCAGATGAGTGAAGACACTAAGGATAAAGGATCTTTGGATTAACTTAGCGTTCACTGTTCATTTAACCACGTATTTGTAATGTTTTCCTTCTCCCGTGTGCCTTATTCTTCATCCCCTCTTCTTGATTTTCTTTGCGTGGAACATGGAATCGAAAAAAATCGACTAGCTACTTTTAATCCGGTTCTTCTTTAATTAGTCTATAAATATATCAATTATATTATACAGACACCGACATCTAACCAATGCATCCAGTAGACAGGAGTCGTAGAGAAAAGGGAAAAATGTTGGCAATGCCCTAGACATGTATACTCATTTAATCTTGCGTATATATTTAGATACTCAATTTATATATTTCTATAGCAGTGACTTGTCACTTAAATCTCCGAAAGATGCTATCGGTAATCTATCGAAATTTTAGTTATCATTGAAAAATGAAGCTAATTCATTATTACGACATTTAGGTAAATTGTGGATTGACTCATTGATAGTAATTTATCTAAATTTTAATTGATTATATCGGCTGGTTTTATAGAGATTGGCGTCACGACTCAACAGCCGGAAGAGTCGGATTTTCCTGCAACTATGGCCAACATCCGTTCTGGAACTTGGATGATGACCAGTAACGGTGTCATGCACAATGATATCACCGTCCTCGACGACTACGGTACCTATAGGCTCGGATCCGGTGAAAAAGTTGGCGTCCAACGGCACTCGAATGGAGCCCTACACTTCTACGTCAACGAAGAGGATCAAGGAGCTGTAACAGGGAACGTCCCAGAACGAATCTACGGTGTCGTAGACCTCTACGGCCAGGTCGCTCAGGTTTGAACAACTGAATTTCATTTTTTATTTAAGGCATCTAATCTAATCAAGAGCTATTTTCTAGGTGACTATAGTGGACCACACGCCCGTTACTCCACTGACAGAGACCTCAGAGTCCTTACCAGAGTCCTTATCCGTCCTACTTTAACCCAGCTCCGGCAACGCTGGCTCCGCTAGTTTCGCCCAGCTCATTGGCCGACTCTACTTGCGCAATGCCTAGCTGTTCAAACTCTCCTTCCAACTCATCTGCATCTACTTTGATCCACACGGATCTGAGCTTCCACCGGCTTCACGGCATCAAGACAACGCTCGCTAACAACAATCTAACAGCTTTCAAACCGAACGCTTTATCAGAACTCAATAACGCAATTATTTGTGTTACATCCTGACTGTTTCTAAGTGGTGAAATGTTTGAGATCGTAATCAAAAACAACGACCTCGCTTTTGCGGCGGTCAGATTCACTTTTTTTTTATAGAAAAAGTTACAAGCTTTTAATTTAAATTATTAATAATGTAATAAAAGTCTAATGGTCTCTTCTAGGATTATAGAACAGCTGTTGAATCTACATTTCGACAATAAAATGTTCTATGCTGCTATTTCTTCACGCCATTCAAGTGATGGGTTAAAAATCATCGTTCGTTCAAATCATTATTAGCGCATCGGTTTATGTAGTTTTACAGGAAAAGATGTAATTTTTTCTTTGTTGGAACGTTTCGTGCTATTCTTCGCTGTTCATGCGTCGTACTGTTACTGTAAATTGATGAATATGTGAAATACAAATTAAAAAGTCCTGCTTCTCTTATATGAACTCGTAATTTGAATAAATAATGATTTCGCGCCAAGTCTGAGTTAATACTTAGTGACTACAGCGCCACCGCTAATGTTTACCTTTTCAGACTTGCAATGTCAATTGTCATCAATCACAAGATTTTAATTTTTTTGTATTTCTTTGTGTAACAAAACCTTGAAGCGTGAAATCAGATTCAATTTGGAAAAGTGCATTTTTAGTGAAGTTTGAAGTTTGTTTATCTTGTTTTTGTCTTCATTCCTTGTTGAAACAATATGCTGTACAAGTGTGCTTGTTAAAAAATGTCAAGAACAACTGTGATAAAATCATCCCTTGCTGCCTTGCTAGCTTCAGCAGTGGGAACCACTGCCTATTTTATTGAAAAGAAAACTGTTTCATTGGAAGGGAAGAGTAATAGTACACTAGGATCTACAAGAAGTCTTCATCAAATTAATAACCAGCAAAGTGGGATAACTTTGCAGGAAGCTATCGCTAGGGCTGAGGAGCTTTGTAAAAATGTGAAAGAAGTATCTGGATCTCCTGGACTAGTTGTGGCAGTTAGCATAAATGGCAATCTTGTATATTCCAGAGGTAGGCAAATTTCATATTTTTTCTGATAATTATATTTTATTAAATTGCAATTTATAGGTTTTGGCTATGCAAATGTGGAAAATGGTGTCCGGTGCAACAACACAACTGTAATGAGAATTGCTAGCATCAGGTTATACCACAATCAATAACCGTAAATAAGCATCTGTAAATGAAATTCTATAATTTTTTATTTTAATATTTTTACAGTAAATCATTGACTATGACAGCAGTTGCTAAAGCTTGGCAAACTGGAATCTTGTCCTTGGACAAACCTGTTCAAGATTATGTCCCTGAATTTCCTGAAAAGAATTTTGAAGGGGAAAAGGTAAAATAATTTGGATTTCATTTAATTATTTAAAAAAAATATATTTCTCTCGTAGGCGGAAATAACTTTGCGACTATTGGTGAGCCATCTATCAGGAATTCGTCATTACGAGAAAAAAGCGCCTCCTACTTTTACAGAGGATTCTAATAAAGACGAAACACCTGAAAATAAAGCTCGTCAAAATGAGTTTGACAGTAAAGAATATTTAATCAACACGCACTACGATACCGTTTTGAAATCGTTAGATCTTTTTAAAGACGATGAGCTACACAACAAGCCGGGTATAATATATTCTTTATATTCTATTGAATTACGTTTATTAACTCTTCTATGTAAAGGTACCAAATTCCTTTATACAACCCACGGATGGACCCTTGTAAGCGCAATCTTAGAGAGTGTGATCAAAGAGCCTTTCCCCAAGTATATGAAATCTTTCTTCCACGAATTGGGGCTGCACCATACCTACCTGGATGAAAACGCTCCCATAATATACAATCGCAGCCAGTAACGTTATAAACAAAATAGTTTTTATTTTAAGCCCTTTTAAATTTCATTATAATTTATAAATTCACAGGTACTACATAAGAAATAAAAACGGAAAATTAGAAAACGCTCCGATGGTGGATAACTCGTACAAATGGGCTGGCGGTGGATTCCTGTCAACGGCCGAGGATCTTGTCAAGTTCGGCAACGCCATGTTGTACTCATTCCAATATTCCAATGGTTTCCTAAACCGCGAAGCTGCGCAAATGTTGTGGACACCTGTTGAGAACGCTTCTCCAATCTGGGATAAGGACGGCCAATATGGTATTGTTAATATCGAAAAATTGTACTTGAAAAATGATCTTAATTAAGATTTTGAATTCTGTAGGAATGGGCTGGGGAGTAGTTGCCGCTCAAGAAAATTATCCTTATTGTAAATCAAGAAGGTTCTACGTTTCGCATACCGGCGGTGCTATAGGAGCTAGTTCGGTTCTCCTTGTTTACCCATCGAAATTGGTGCCTTCCATTTCTGATGAAAAGGAAGAAAGTAGGAATGTTGAAGGTGTCGTCGTCGCAATGATTGCGAATCTACAAAATGTTGGTTTAAATCAGACTGCCTTGGAAATTGCTCAAACATTCGACGCTATGTCTCATTGATTATTTAAAGAGAAGATATACTGCTAATATCTGCCGTTTTGGCACTGCGTGTTTCAATAAAATTCGGGATTTATTACTCTGAATGTGTTATTTGTTTAATTTTATTTAAGTAACTGTATAAGAATATAAGGAACCCACATTTATACAATTTAAAGTGAAGCATTCCAGTGCTTTTATCTTGTGAAATCATCAATAGACGCTTGATGACCGGATCCCCATGCGAGAACTTCAAGCGAGATTGACGTGCTCAAGTGGAGAGATATGTTTTACTTTCAATATTTTGTAAATAAAACTTCCTATGAAGCATAATATAGTCGCGTCGAACACGGGACTCGACTCTGCGCGGCGCAGAGTCCCCCAACTTTGGGGGAAACAGCGGACTTTTCCCCCAGCCAAAAACGGCGGACTATGTAATAAAAGTGACTATTTGGTGGACTTACCTGGCGGACTTTAAAAAGATATGTTTTTTACCGCAAAGTTTATTGAACTATTCATGAAACGCAGAATTCGAATGTAGAAGCGAAATGCTTGGTGGGAACCGGTGTTTGTCAACGGACGACACATAAATTAGTTTCTTAGATACCGGTACGGTACTAAGTTCACGAGAAAAAAAAAGTCATGAAAATAACAACTTGAGTAAAATAGAATAAGAAGTATAGCTCCCCTATTTTTTATCGGTCACTGCTCAAAGGATTTATTTTTTTTAGAAGGGTTATAGTTGGTTTTATACCAGGTCCCCATGTAGGGAGAAGAGGGTACACCTGGGATACACCGTACACTGAGGTATATTGGTTGGCGATGGCGGGATGAAGAGGGTTTGAGTCCGCCAGGTAGAACCGTAGAAGTCCACGGATTACATTTGAAAAGTAAACGAACCTTGAGGCCCCAAATGGGGATTGATAGAGAGGGGCAGGAGTAGAGGTTTTGACTTGAGAACGGACTTAAGATAGACAAATCGGGCTTGATTGTCCAAAGCTGGTGGAAACGGTGGCCCTGAAATCCTGAAACAAAAGAGGTGCCGAGATCCCCTTGGATTCCCAATGTTTAATCGCGGATATGGGATATGGCTTTGCGTAGTGGCTCTTGTAGGCATAAATCGTAGCTTCGGTTGAAGCACTTTGTTAAATATGGGTTACAAGTACAGTAGGCCTATCGGTATATGATGGTGTACGAGCCGGACTGGATAGCCAGCATGAATGGACTTAGAAATAAATAAAAAAGTTATGGTAATTAGGATTCGGTCATGGTTAACTCCTCCCTCTCGAGCCTGACTCATCATCAATTATTAATCCATTTTTGAACTTGGGAAATTGTTTTTTTTTTAGAATAAGTTACGTATAAAATAGAGAGACTATTCGGCGGACTTAGCCCTTCGAAAGTCCGCTGTTTTCCCCCAAAGTCCGCCGTTTAGAAAGTCCAAGTCCGCGGAAAAAGTCCACCAATTAGCCAATCCCCTATGAGTAGTTATTGCGGCGAGTCGTATAATCAAGCCGTATTCTAAAACTGTTAATCGGCAAATTATTGACCGGAATGAGCAACTCTAAAACGTCTTTATTCTACATACTCCAGAAAACGACTGAAATATTTAACTTCATCGTCCGTAAGTGGTGCCCAGCTCCCCATCTATTAACGTCGGATCCAAATGCTGAACGGAATTACCTTGTGACGGTGAGATACACTTTTTTTCAAATTAATATAAGCTTATTATATCAAGAACATTATATCTAGTGTTCTCTGCTCGAATCATAGGGAAGTTTCATAGCACATTTGTGCTATTTCGAAAATCCAATCCTCGGTGATACTAATTAATAATGTCACATGAACATACAGTCATAATACATTCACCACACTTCCTGTTGTATTTATCTTTGTAACAAAAATGCCAGTGCCGATGTAAAATGTTGGACTGAATCAAACTGCATTTAATATTTGACAATGTTTTATTGACATTTCTTTTAGCAATACATTATTAGAATTTTCCCACTTTTTCATTTCTTGTTATGAAGAATCCAAGGAAGTGGATCAGCTACAGCCATGGTTCCTGTGAGAACGGAGCGAAACGTCTTATTCCGGTAGTCCATAATATCTTCTCTTTTACCCGTCACATATTTCTTAAACATATCTGTAAGCTCATCCATATCGATTGGAGGATAATCAGTTTTGGAGAGAATATCCTTGATGTAATCTGCTTGGAATTGGATGAATTCTAAAGCTTCGCTAAGCTTAGACTCTTTAAGTATATATTCCTCAATATCTCTTTGACGACCTTCTAGATCCGGTAGCTGGATTCGACCAAGAATAACATCACGAGCGTACCAGCACTGAGCGTCGATGAGTGTAGAAGTAAAAGCCAGATCCTGCATGGCTAAGTACACAAGATTCGGTTGATTCTGATAAAAGATTCCTTTGTATAAATCTGCTGAATAGGGTCGATCATTAGCAACATTCAGTCGTAAATTTTCAGGTAGAAAAGGGAAGTGATGACGGTATCCAGTGCACATGATGATTGAATCGAAATCTCCTCGAGTTCCGTCTTGGAAAGTCACCGTTTTCCCTTGGATTCCAGTCCAAAGTGGAACTTCTTTTACAGATTCTGGCCATTTAAAATTAGGTTTATAGTTTCGGTAGCTAATAGTAACAGATTTAGCTCCAAATTTGTGGGTCTGTAATGCCACATCTTCTCCAGATAAACGAGCACCGACGACAAGAATGTCTTGACCGGCAAATTCTTGTCCATTCCGGAAGTCGTGGCTGTGAATGATCCGTCCAGGAAACTGTTCAATTCCTTCTACTTCAGGCACATTGGGGAAAGAAAAATGACCCGTAGCAACAACTACATAGTCGAATTGATCCACATTCTCTTTCCCAGTAATCAAATCCTGCGTGCGCACCGTAAACAAGCTCCGATGGGTGTCGTATTCGACGTATCGCACAACATGGTTGAAACGAATGGATCGTTTTACTCCCGATTTCTCAGCTCGGGTTAAAATATACTGCCGGAATTTCTCTCTTTCGAGGTATGAAGGAACTGGCTCTCCGAAATGCTCGTCGTATGTATAGTCTGCGAATTCGTGAACTTCTTTTGGGGCGTTGGTCCACATGTGTGAATACATTCCACTGTGTACGGGCTCACCATGTTCATCCAGTCCGGTTCTCCAAGTCATGTTCCACTGTCCACCCCAGTCACTTTGTTTTTCGAAGCAAGTGATTTCTACTGATGGAATCTTGTCACAAGATAGTTCTGCAGAAACAAAAGATCTAAGGAACGCCAATCCAGCGGGCCCCGCTCCAATAAGAGCGATTCTAATAGAGGAAGAATGATCCATGGTCTGCTCTTGCCTAGTGAAAGACGAACACTGTGGGTCGAGCAGATGAGTCTATATAGCGGTTTTCAAATCAAGCATTCAAGGACAACTGCACACTATCTCAAGGCCGCAAAGGTTAAAGACCCTGAATATATGATTGTTCGGATGTTCGGACTTTACGAACTTTCTGAACAGATTAAACGCTGTTTGTAGCCGCGGATGCTTGGTTACAGAAATTTATCGAAAGATTACTACGTCTTTAAAAGATAAGTGATAAATCAAACTCCAATAGTTTTCCATTTTCCACTGTTTAAATAAAATAAAAGATTAAGCGAACGAATATAAAACTGGCTAAAACATAACAAAAAGAGAACAACTTGAAAAAAAAATCTCTCTCAGTTTGTAATATCTATCGGTAGATGGCGTAAAGTTTCCTATTTTCTTTTTAAAAGGAAGAAAAAAATGTTGCCAAGAGCAGATCAAAATCAGCTGTGAGCGTTTCGTCGTGTCATCTGCTCATCTTCGTTAGCTGTTTCATCTCTTCGGTCATGTTCGACGCACAATGACCAACATTACTGAAGATTTGAATGCAATTTCCACTGTTCACGAAGAAGGACCCCTTGGTCTCCATTCAGACAACGGGGAGTGGGTCGATTTGATACCGCACTCGAGAGAACCCCTGCGTGATCCAGTGGCCATCCGTGGAGCAGGAAATGTGACTGTGTACGCATCTGACTTTGTCTTTGTGGGAATTCCCCCCTTTGTTATTATTCATTCTCTTATTACTTTGTTTTCAGGTTCGGATTAAGTAACAAATTCGACACAGAATTCCCTTCTGCACTTACTGGAAAAGTTGCTCCAGAAGAGTTCAGTGAAACACTTCAGAGAGTCAACTCTGTGCTCCGGAAGACACTCCCGGTCAATGTCAAGTGGCTCTTTTGCGGATGCATCTGCTGCTGCTGCACACTAGGATGCTCTCTGTGGCCTGTTGTTTGCCTTAGCAAAAGAGTGAGTATTTAAATTTCATGTTATCAATTAATTTTAGTATATTATTGTTTTACTTCACTTTTGATCAGACTCGGCATGCTCTGGAAAAGCTCCTGGAATGGGAGAACAGTCACCTGTACAGTAAACTAGGTCTGCATTGGAAGTTGTCAAAACAAAGGTGTGACAGTTCTGCTATGGTTGAATATGTAAGTAAATTATAGTAGAATTTTAAAATTTGATTTTCTTACTAATTATTGTTATAATTGTCAGGTGTTGCTGGTTGAATTTGTTCCAAGACTCCAAATCCATAGACCTGACTAACATTTGTTAGGATTCCACTGTGCTCATTGTTGTTATTACCCTTAATGGCTTATTTTTCTACAAACAAAGAAAACCTCCTTTTTCGATATATATATATACGTTCGATGTCTTAAAAATCCTTCCTCCTACAAATTTACATAATTCATTCTTGTGTGGTGCGTTTCTTGGATCTCTTTTTCTCCTTCTCGTTGATCGATTCGTCTTCTTAACGTTTTTCGCTGTATTCGTTGTGAAAAAAGCTACATTTGAGCCTCGTCTCGTAGTTTAATATGTGTATATTGATTGAAAGAGAGCAAAAAAATGCGTACTGAATGGAGTGCAATATTATTAATCTATCATGTAATTCTAAATCCATTGTAAATGTTTAAAAGGGATTAGAACCATCCTTCTTTCAGCGTCCGTGTCGGTGGAGGTCGAGGTGAAGGAGTGCGCGCTGGAGGAGCTGCTGCAGACGGAGTCGTAGACCTTGGAGGAGCTGCTGCAGTAGATGGAGTCGCAGAACTAGGACGAGCCGGATCAACGGATTGCGCAGTTGGAGGAAGCGGAGTGGATTGCCCAGATGAGATGGCTCCAGATATAGTTGGAATCGGTTGAGGAGTAGCAGGTGAAATCACCGGAGTTGGATCAGCAGCTGGAGGTGGAATAGGAGTAGCAGATGGAGTTGGGATTGGACTAGCAGGAATTGGGACTAGAGGTGCGGGTAGACCGGGTATGTCTGTCGGAGTAGTTGTCGCCGTAGTATGCACCTCCGCCTTACTAGTTCCTGCTGTTGAGGTAGCTGCTGGAGTCGTTACGGATGAAGTCGGAATATCTGCATCTTTTGATGTTATGTTTTCAAGCTTCTTCCTCAACTCAGCATCCGATCCTGTTTGAACCAATTTCTGTAAAGAGACGGTGGATTGCTTCTTGCTGCCGGCTTTCTCGTTCACTTCCGTTGCAGTTCCTTCTTTGATGGCTCCCAAAGTCCTTGATTTGAATTTGGCGTAAGCGACCTATCAAGAAACATTTTAAAATTTAATTCATCAAACAATATATTATAATAATTGGATTGTATACTCGAGTGGCCGGAGTGTATTCCTTCAACCGTGGATTGTAGCTGACCAGCTGGTCTGCATCCATAGAAAGTAGAGCTGCGCGTTCGGATTCGATGACAGAGCGGCGTAGAGATTGCTGGGACCATCGCCGGGTGCTCGCCTCCTTGGATCCGATCGGGTTACTTTTGCGGATGGATGCCTTGCTAGCAACGGCCGCATTCCAATCCGTCTTCGTTTTTCTTAACTGTTTGGAGCTCGTACGGTTCGATATGACTTTGGCTAGTTTCCCAAAGACGTCGATGGGTCCCTTCTCCGATCCGGCAATGACAGAGCTGATGAGATCTTCGACCATTCCAATCTGGAAGCCCTTCTTCAAACGACGCTCCCGGAGACGTCCTTTCTTTCCGGCCGCTTTTTTTGGGGGGGGGGGGGGGGGGGTTTAAGAATTTACCGAGATATCAGTATATTACATTACTGTATGATGTCTAGAAACCGATACCTGCGTTATCCTTTCCACCCGCAGCCGCAGTTTTCATTCCATTGCTCCTCAAAATGTCGATTAATTCGAAACGGAAAGAAGAAATATCCTGCTTAATCTCATTGACGTCATCTTCAGTTACGCCCATCTCTTCACTCTTTTTCTGCTCCGCCGTCACTATTTTTCAAATTAGCGTTAATTAGATTATAAGATAATAAAGAAATAGTTGTTTTTATCAATACCATAACGACGGACGAGGAGGCGCATTACTTCCATGTGTCGAACTTCCGATTTTTGTTTACATTTTTGCTATAAGAAGAAAACAAATTAGTCCTAATACAAGAAGAGGAAACGCAGATAATTGGAATGCGCACCTTAGTGGCTTCCGTGTCCTTGGCAGCGCACAGAGGCTTCAATATGGATTTAGGCGTCGGGAATATATTGAAAGGGGGCGGTACAGTGGCTCCGTCGTCAAAGTAACTCAGCCAGAGCTTAGATCGAGCAAATTTCCATTCCGTGTCGCTTTTAGCCTTATTTGACAATAATAGAGCCGTATATAGAAACGTGATGGTGACATCGTGTCAGATAAAAAAGGCTACTTTACAGCGATTGTAGCGTACGAGTTGGACATCATGGCGATGAGCATGTTCAAAAGGACGATGATGTTGATCAGGGAATAGGAGCCGAACATCAACATACCCCAAAAGCGAGTGAAACCTTTGATCCCCGTCAACTCAAAGGATTGTAAGTCGACGAGCCCAAAGCTGGCCCAGAAGAGTGACTGAGAAGTCTCGAACAGACTATGTATATCGATCAATAAAGTCATGTGTGGATATATATAAAGAAATAGTAATATTTACTTGGCAAATCTACGCCAGAAGAAGCAGGATTCTTCTTTGTTCTCCCAGTCTGGTAAACCACCGGGAAGAGAGTAACATTCTTTCCTCTCCAAATCGGAATAGTACCACATGAGTTGATTCAATCCTATTGATAACACGTCACGTTTTATTAAGGGACTTGTTTAATTATTAAAGAATTATTATTACCACAGCCAAAAGCGAAGAGGACGAGCATGTAAATGAAGAAAAATTTGATAATGTCGATAATCATTCGACCCAAAGAGATTTGAAGTGGACCAAGATGAGGTGAAATGCTGAAAACGTGGACCGTTTTCAAATAACTACCTTGTCGAGAATGAGATTAAACGCATGAATGACTTTTCTGGTATTTTATTATGTTAACCTGAAGATCATGGCAGCTCCGAATAGACCTTCGCTGAGCAACATTGGATCGAACATGTGCCATTCTTCTCGTGGATACCATGGATTCAATCCCTCCCATTGCTCCCTCTTTGAAAGGAAATTCAATTACCGTACACAACATTTGACAAAAGAAATACACCTAATTAGATTTTCTATTGTACCTGGACAATGTACCAAGCTACGGCCCGCAAAAATATCCATGAGAGGAAGAGTGTATTTGAAGCGAAATCGACCAGGTTCCATAAATCACTGATGTATTCTCCGAATCCATCCGACCACAAGGAATGAACTTCTGCCCATATGTGACCTTAAACCAAAGAGAAAATAAAAGATCAGGTTCAAGAAAGCGATTTCCTAGAAACGAGAGCGATGATGAACTCCATAAATATTATGATTAGGAAAGGCAAAGATTTGTCAACAAGTAAAGGTCAGCATGATGGTGGATTACTAGAGATTTACCAAATACGTAAAGTATGATGGCTAACTCTGTCGGTCCTGGGATTGATCCTCTTTCACGACGTTTCCAATCCTCTAACATGTCCTGCAACCAATCCGGCCCAAACCATTCAATTATAACATATTCGAACCGTTGCGATGCCAACCCAAGTAGAGCTAAATCCAAAGAGCACTTATCAATACACGATATTAAGTGCTATTTTAAAGAAGATTTATACAGAGAAAGAAGAGATAAGAGGCTGAGTGAGTGATAAACTTGACGAAAGGTTTCTTCGCAAATTGTCCTTTATCGCTCAAAGGAGCCAACATGTAAATCATGCTGAAAATGGGAAACTGTGCAGCGATCTTAAGCGTTTCCACCAGTTGGCCGAGCATCGAACGACGGCGGAATCCCGGAAGCCCTTGGTACCAGATGGTCCCCAACAGTTGCTACAATACAACATTCAAATATATTAACTGTAATCGGATGACTATGAATTTCAATTAGATGGTATATACCTGAACGTTTGCGTGGGCTACAAACTATAATAATATTATTATTAGAAATCCAATGACACCATATGTTGTGTTTGATATGTAATACTCACGTCTTTCTGATTGTACTTGATGGCCAATTCGAGTCGGTCAAGCGTTTGACGCTCTCCAGGCTCCCAAATAGAATCCGTGTCATTCGAGTAGTTAAGCAACGTCTCCAATTCGTACGATGTCCGGACGTGATCCAGAAGAGCTGTCGCGAATGTCTGGCACTGGTCTCTTAATTGCTGTGTATACGAGTGAGTGGTGTATGTTTGCATTAGACAATCAATATATAACATCATCACTACATAAAAATAGAGACCTTAATTCATTAGAATATAAAAATCAATTGAAATGGTAATGACCTGATAGTCGGTCGTGAATTCACTTTCGATGACGGACAGCCGGCTCAGTTCCCTGCTAAGCTCAAAGGCTGTCAGTACCGGATCCTTGCTGGACAAAGCGATGAGAGACGGAGAAGCCAGGGCTCGATAAGCGTTGATCCTGGATCGGGAGTGGCGGAGTGAATCCAGCTGACTGGATTCCACACACTGGTCGCACCCGCAGCGTACATCGTGCGGCATCGGTAGAGCAGCACCACGATCCAGCAGAAGCTTTAGGATCTCGTAATTATTGCGATGAGCTGCGAGGATTAGCGGCGTGATGTCTGGCGTAAAGGTCGCATTCTCGTTATCTAGCGTCTCCCAGCTCTATTTTTTTTTAAACATTGCGAGAAAAATGATTTTTTTTAGCAACACGGATTAGCGCACGTGCTTCTGAAACTATGAAATGCGAACGTATAATGTCCTGCTCATTATTATTCATTCAGCTATTAAATCATAGTGGAACGTACGTAGGGAGTGCCTTCTTTATGATGTCTCTCCTCCCATTCAAGAAGAAGTTCGACGGCCTCTACGTAGTCCTCACTGATTGCGTGGAGGAGCGCGTCAGACACGTCTATCCCGCCGTCCAGCAGCACTTCGATCAGCTCGTAACTCTCATTTTCGATGGCGATGACCAAAGAGGTTCGACCCAAAGGGTCCGTACAGTTGATGTTGAGATCCCCGGGACGTCCTTTGTACTCTTCCAAGAGACTATTTACAGAAAAAAACAAAAGTTGCTAATGCTCATGAATTATTCCGTTCACGCTCGATCAAAGTAAGCAAGCATCCACCATAGCATCGCGTCCACTATTGACATAGTTATATTGAACTATTCAAGCGCGAGAAATAAAGCAGCGTTGCTAAGTTTAGGTACATAAAAAGTTTTCAGAAGGTTATCGATTTCACAAACCTGCGGACACCATTATAATCACCTCTTTCAACCATCAAAAGGTATCGTTTCTCTTCATTTCTCAGAATCGACTCCACCGGTGGACCCATCACAAACTTTATTTTAAATTCAAGAAGCATTATATATTTTAAAATTTATTTGATTGTGAGGATTTTAAATTTATGAAGATCACCTGAGGATCCTCTTTCAAACTGACGAGACTCTGTTGAGATCCCGCCCGAGAGATGAGGTCCTCTCGGGATACAGATGCTGTCGGTGCTGTTTACGTAACATATTAACAATTCTTAATAAATTTCCTTCAATTAATTAAAGTATAATTTTTTGTAAGAATTACTCACCCATGATGATAGCGAGTTTGTGGCACGGCGAGCTCAACTGCTCTAGTCATCGGACCACTTCCTCGTCGGCTGGACATCACGCTTCCTTTAATCTTGTTAACCACTTAATTTTTCTTAGCCTTTGTTCCATATATCTAAAAGGATTTCGTCCCCGAATCACGTGAGCATGGCTTCCATGTATAAATCTCTGCTGGATAGGGCGAGCCGAATGTAAAACATCTATTCCAAAATTATATCGAATTGAATCTATATACATTTCTTGGATAGCCTATTGTATCGAAGAATATTAAAAAGAATAATGCAATATGAATACCGGAAGGAAATACATGAAATTGATTCAAAGAATAGGATATTGTCTTCAGAGCGGCGGAATTGGAATTGTGACTTTTCTAGTCTCGAGCAGTGGATCGATGCTATCAAACTTGTTCTCATCATATTCGTTCTTATAACTCCATCTAACCGGATTTCTAAACTTTGAATCGCAGCACATGTTCAGTACTAAATTGCATGTGGAAATTGTCTCGGACTTCATGTGTAAACTTCTTTATTAAAAAGCGTCCATGCTGATAGATACGTGAAAGTTGTCCGTTGATGCAGAATTTAATCAGAACTAGAAGTGCATATATTTTATATATAATACAGTTGAGTCGGAAAGCGAATCGGAATGACAGTAACTTTTATTTATACTTTTGATTTAATAATCTCTGAATTGCTGTGATAAAGTTGTCCTATTTCAACTTTTATTTGTTTACATGCTGACATAATTGATGCCCACACAGCAAAAGATACTTTTCTGCATTTTTCTTTTATCATCTTGGGATCAATATCCTATTCAAAGCACGATATGTATATATTATATAAAGGTCGCGAATAAATATGGCTTCATTATATATTTATATATATTTGAGTGAGGTTTCCATAAAATGTCAAAGAGCAGTTTTGTCATACAGTATGTTAAAAGTAAACATTTAAAATGTTCTCTTATGCATTTCTTCTCCCTTTTATAAGGCTTGTATTACATAAAATGTGATTCCTAGTTCTACAATCAATAAACTAGTAGTTACGATGGTACTTGTCTTGATTCCCATTATTATGTCAACATGCCTCTCATCTGTTTGCCTTGACTACAGCGTTCTAGGTTTCCGGCATGGCTTCCGGTATTTGTCATCGGCTCAGCGCTATTCCGACTTCCGAGTTCCGAACACGGTGGATGAATATGGACAGAGACCGAGCTGGCAATGCTGTTCTCAAAAAGTCGTCTGCTATGATTACAAATTTTTGGGTTCCACGTTCACCTGTCACTAAACACATGTGCGTATAGATAATGGCATCTTCTCAGGATGATAATCGACAGCAGAAAAGAGTCTGTGGATACACCGTTCCCACTAAAAAGAGACCTTGCAGGATGCTTGTGAAAGTAGGCAAGAAATTCTGTGGGGAGCACGCCGTATTGGAACAGAACGACACACCAGCCGACGGTACGCAGCCTACTGAATATGCTCGGATGCCCTGTCCCTACGACCCGAAACAGTAATTCTTAAAAATAGTTTATTGAGGAAATTAGCTGATTAAGAACTGTTTCCTTGTGTTTTCCAGCTCCTGTTTTGTGTCTCAGCTGGAGAGGCATTTGGCCAAGTGCAATTCTAGGCCGAAGCCCCAACCTGATTACATCCAGAAGGATGTCAACGTGATAGATCCCACTGAAAAAGAGATCAAGATTGGCTTGAGAGATTTAACAGATGAAGAACTTGTTGATATCATCCAGAGAGTTTCAAAAATTCACCAAGGTATGAAACGAAAAAGATTTTATTTTTATTTTTCATTTAATCCATTTAATAGAGGTATTTTATGACACTCAGAGCATGTTGGAAAGCTGCCAGACTCTTTCGGGCGCCATCCAGTTTTAGAACCGCTTCTCAGCTCCTTGACGGAAAGCCGAGGAAGTTGGCGACACCTCTTACAAAATTCGGCTATTCTGTACAACATGAGTGAATGCGGCATCCTAACATCCGGGGACTCTACTACATACGTCGAATTCGGATCCGGTCGAGGTACAAAATAACACTAAAGCGTTACATAAGATGGGTAGTAACTCGGGATATGTTTATTTAATTGTTGTTTCTCTTTCTCTCTTTTCGAAACATGGTTGTGATACAAACACACGCACACAAATAGGGCAGCTGGGATACGTCATCGGACAGGCCATTGATCTGTCAACAGACTCGATTTTAATGATCGATCGTTCGTCGCCCCGACACAAGCACGAGAATCGTTACAAAATAGACGGAGAAAATCATCCTTCCGTCCACCGTATTCGCAGTGATATCGCCGACGTGGAGCTGGCCCGCGTCCCGCACGTCCAGCAGAACACTCGACGCTTGGTCGGCACTGGCAAACACTTGTGCGGCGCCGCAACAGGTATATATAATCCAGCTGATGGAATGATGAGAGATAGAGAGCGTTAATCAACTTCCAAATTTTTGTAAATTAACAGATTTAGCGCTCCACTGTTTGGCTAAAACGAATGACAATAAAGCTGGTTTAGTTCAAGGGATCTCGATCGCTCTTTGCTGTCATCACCAGTGCACTTGGCGCCACTATGTCGGCAAAACTTTCTTTAATGTATGCATTTTTTAAAAGATTCAACTCGATTCTATTCTTTATAATAAATCTTTATTATTATCAGGAAGTTGGTTTGAGTCCCAAGGATTTCGCCATCATGAAGACGCTCACCAGCTGGGCGACATGCGGAGCCCAACTCCAAGAGAAGGAGCACGTCACTGCTGGGCCGGAGGAGGAAGTCGTAGCACCCGGCAGGTACGCTTCGCTGGATCTCAGTGCGGAGCGTAGGGAGCAGATCGGTCGCCAATGCAAACAGATTATTGATCAGGGACGTGTCTCTTATCTTTCCGGTTGGCTGGAAGCCCGTTTGGTTCACTACGTCGAACCGGATGTGTCGCTGGAGAACGTGCTCCTTTTAGCCTCCTCTCTTCCGCAACACTGAATAATACACTCACTTCATTCTGTCTTTTTCAATAACGCGATTGGGATTGATTGTGATGATGATGGTTATGATGGTGGGCGGTGAGAACGGATCCACTTGAAGGTAAGGGATGAGTCCGGTGCTGCGGGTGCGACGTCCTGCAACAGGATTTAGCGAGCATCTTTGCAAAGGCCCGCCGGAAATTGGCGTTACACAGAGGATACAGAACGGGATTGAGAGTGGAATTGACGTAGCCGAGCCATAGGGTCACTTTGAAGAGAGTGGCGTCCACGCAATCGTCACAACCGGCCACTACCATGAAAACGATAAAGTAAGGCAGCCAGCAGACGATGAAAGCTGCCATGATGACGCCCAACTGACGAGCGGCTTTCCGCTCTTTGAGTGGTATGAGCCCCGTCGAGCTAGGAGCAGTGGAAGAGGCGGCGGCGGCGGCAGCCATAGTGTTAGTGCTACTGATGGATCGGAGCATCCCGCGGGAAGATGATGCTTGGGCGGCTTCCGTTCGGCTATTCCCGCTCATTTCCCCACCGTTCTGATTGCTGATGACTGGGGCGGCGGCGGTCGCTGAGCCGCTTACTTCCGCCGGAATAACGGGGGATCCTTCGATGTACTCGACGTTCACTCGGACGTTGTCGTAGTGACTCGCCCCTCTCCCATCAGCATGAGCATTATTATCCATCTGATGATTCGCCAAGTTGCCCACTTCGAGCAAAGTGAGGCTCTCGTAGTAATCCACTAGACGTCCACCGGATGGGTTTCTAGTTGGAGGCCGAGAGGTTCCACTAGTCATGGAGATGTCGGAAGGGGTTGCACGACAAGAGGCTTCGCTCTTCTTTGGTGCGCACCACCAGCGAGATTTCAATCGGCGCCTAGCCCTGTTCCGACCAGATAGCGGTGCTGCCGGAGTCACCTCTTCCAGCATGACACCCACTGCCTCCGTCGTCTGCAGACTGATGGTGTCCCCATTATCGGAGACGACGTTTGTTTCAGCCACTGTCACCGGTGATGCGCTGGCCGGTTGTGGCATCCGCCTCGTTGAATTAATTCCAGCGTTGGCCGTCACTTCACCGAGATCCTTACGCCCCCTCTGCCGGATGGTGCAGAAGATCCGGCCGTAAATATATAGCATGGATAAAGTTGGAACGTAAAAGTTGGCCACGGCTGTCGTCACCTATCATATATAGAAGGAAGCGCAGAGTTACTTTTAATAACATTCTTCTATTTTCTTGAATTTAGAAAGAAAATATATTAGGCAGAACATGAAAAGACAAAAAAGGTTGGAAAGTGAAAAAAGACGGAACTGAAAAAGTTGTTGGCCTCATATCCGGCTGGATCATGTCTAAAAGTTAAGAGCGTTCTTTATAAATAAAAATGTAATCAGTGATCTTATTTTGCTGCTTCGTGACAAGGAAAGACAAGTCACCGGAAGTGGAAAGTAAGGCTTACATAATTTAGTGAACAAAGTTTTCTATATAGCACAGCATGAATGTATTTATGTATTTATGTGCAGCCGATTCAAAGATAGACCCATCTTCTTCTTCTCCCCGCAATATGGGGAGCTCTTTGGGGGAATCAGTTCTTTTACGGTTCCGTGGTACGTCAACAGGATCTTCTCTTATGCCTCTCTGCCTACGTTTTATATGCTGCCACTTTGAGGGATTACAGGCAATATGAGGCGCGGTTAAAAAATCACTCCCATCCACCACATTTCCCTCGCTTTACTTCAATACATAGAGAATGTAATCTACTTATCTTTTAAGTGTTTATTACGCTACATCTACTTGAATAAACAATGCAGGAACATACTTATTCAATATTTTCATCTTATATTTGATATGTATAAAGCGCACTTTGGCACAGCACTCCACTCTAAAAGTAAATAAAATGTCTTATACGTAATGCTGTATATTTACGATATAACGACTCTTTCCGCCCTTATTTCTTTTCTGCTATAGGTCTAATGATACCATGAAGCAGTAATTAAAGGGATCCTTGTATAAGCTCATATAGATGCATTCATCAAAGTGATTAGATAAAACCCCAGAATTAACTATAGGCTGAGCGGAGATGGAACTGAACTGGTCAGTTTGTAAAAGCGGATGAGAAGCACTTTGGGCGATTCTTATTGCTCTGATGGATGAGCAACACTTGGTCGTCTTTCCATCAGAGTGAGGAAATGTGTCGTCCGCGGTTCCTCCTCCCATCGGACACATTAAGAAAAGGGGCGTCCCCTATCGTCGTCACCCACAATTAACCCTGATATTCTTGCTGCCCTTTTCTCAATCAATAAAGAAGAGCCATGAGAAACAGCAAAGCATAGGCGGCACGCGAAAAGGGGATCCCGATTGATCCCGCCGGCAACAGAAGAAGAACAGACCGGCGTCGCGTCGCCTTAGCTCTCGGCGTCGCAGCGCGATGTGATTAGTTTTCCTTTGCCCGTTTATGAGGGCGAGCGGCCTTGTGTAAACAGGAGGGGGGGACGCATGTATAAATTCAGCCCTATATCTTTTATAAATAGCCATAGCAACATTTTATCCTTCCTTGTTTATTATATAATATTAATGATGTTGAAATATTGTGTCCAATCGCTCAACTATGTGATTTTTTCCTCATATATTTTGCATATTAAATATAGATGCCCATAGCTATCGTGTAAATAATAACAAGAAGAAGGGGGGAAAAAAATTCAATTTTGGTTAGCTGGATGGTGATGCGGGACTTTTATTTGTATATATGTTTGTTGGTCGTACCCATCGGGGTTTCGCAGTGACAAAATGGCGGGGTGATTTTGTTTTATGTAAATACGAGGAGCGGAGGAAAGTAGACGAGAGACATTTTAATAAATAAAAAAAAAAAGAGAAGAAGAAGAAGAAAAAAGATTTATATTGGGGAAAGATAAGGAAACTTTTATATGTGTAAAGCTACTGATAACACTTGAGAGTTCCAAGGTTTATGGTGTATAATAAAAAGCTCATCATAGTTTAACGAATTGATAATCGTTTACAAGAACAACTGGGGCATCACTGTCGGCCTTGTAAAGAACATTATATTATACAACCGTGCTTGATGGACATCCGACGTGTAAAACTTAGTATTTAGTTTTCTAAAGAAAAGTTTTAGCAATCATATCAGAGATCTTATAGAAATTGTTTATGTAAAGCTGATAAATTTCAGTTAAAAGCATCTATATACTCGAGCTACTAGCCTATTGTTCATCATTTGCCTGTATCCCAATAAATCTCGGAATGGTATTGGCCCATTTACGTCATGACAATGTCTCGTATTACATGTTCCCGCACGAACTCCTAGCTTCTTCCCTTCCCGACAGTTTGATTGCCCACCATAAAAAACAACATTTCCATCATAAATCTATATGGAAAAAATCAAGATGATGGCAATAATACTCACTTTGAAGGCGATGTTGTCCGCAAAATCCGTATCGCAGATGTAGAGGTTGTTGTAAGCGTGATCCGACAGTCCGACCATCCGATGCCAGCCCGTCACGGGTAGTATCCAGAGGAGCGAGAGAGCCCAGGCTGAAGCGATCATGAAGAAGGCTCTCCTCTTCGTTCTCCTCCGAAGATATTTCAGCGGTGACGTAATGGACCAGTAGCGGTCCAAGCTCAAGACGAACAAGTTGAAGATGGACGCCGTACTGGCGCAGTAGTCGATCGAAAGCCACGCTTCGCACATCCATTTTCCGAGGTACCAACGATCTACAAATCGATCGATCCAATATATATTCTTCTTCTTCTCTTTTATAAAGTAAATAAATTTAATATGATTAAGGATGACGATGATTACCTGTGAGGACGTAAATGGCGCTGATGGGCATGACACAGGCGCCTACGACCAGATCAGCGACAGCCAGGCTCATGATGAACAAATTGGATACCTTTTCACATAAAAGAAGTATATATTTAATCTAATTTATACGATCGCAAGGTATCATAAAATAAATCAATTTGGAAAATAGTTGATGATTGGCTTTAGTAGTATTACACACGCCACTTCTCCGAAACTATAGGAGGAAAAACAGTAGAGGCAATAAGTGGATTTCTTTTGTAATCATTAAACTTGATGTCGATGATGGTGGTCTCGCACCAGATGTCGACACAGACAATCATTGATGACTGATGCAATACCAATGAAATATCTATTAGATCAATAGCGGGAAATTCACGCACTTTGCGGAGTCGTTTCTCGGTGCGGATGGCCTGGATGACCATCCCATTTCCGACGCAGGTCAGTAGAGCTAGAATGTAGAGGCCGAAGCCGGTGGCCACCCGGACGGCGAGATTATGACCGCTAGCGCCTCCAGGATGCTGGGCGTAGCTCTCGTTTCCGTCATCGGCAGAACCGATGCTGCCGGCATCCTCCTATTTGAAGAAAACGCGGTCAAACAAATAAATAGATTGCGGCGACCAGCAGAGAAATGACTTCTCTCCACTGCTGCTAGCATTGTATAAACAAATGAGCTAGGTTGAACACAATGACGAATTCATTCGAGCTATAGGCGCATTTCAATTCGTTCGTCATTGTATACGCTGCTATTGTGAGCGCGAGGAAAATTGTAACTTTTTATAAGGTCTCATAACACACATGGTAGTTAAAGGTCACTAAGAATCTCTGACTGTACGCACGAAACTTTTTAAGGGCCTAGCTCCGAAGTCTATATTTATACATACAAAATTATTGCCTATTCATCCCACCTTCTTGTTGAAAAAGCTAGAAGTTCCTTCTCCTTGAAAGGACTATAATATTGCATCCATAAATTCTGTATAAAATAGGAACCTAAAGAGGCATATACGTCCTACCTATAATTCATTTCACTGCACCTTATTTCCCTGCAAATAAAAAAGAAAAATCCCTATTCCGTTCGGAAGCCTCTTAATCATTGCCAGGGAAAATTGAATCTCTCTCTCCTGTTGAAGTCCCTCGAGTCCTTTCTCAGAATAAACCATAATTGACATCTTAGTAGTAGCCTATTACAGTTGATTCCGCATGCTCGTGCAGGATCCATCGTCCATAATGCTATCTCGAATCGAATGGTACAAGGATCGCCATTCCATATTGCTAATATGCATAATATAGGCTCTCAATAAAGGCTCTGCTGCTAATACTATATCCAGGAAACGTACATAGCCCACTCTAGATTGGATCACCATCGATCGCTCTATATATAATAGCAATCATAAGGATCGACTGGCTATTCCTGCTTCCTCAGAGAGTTGATATGCTTGCGCGCTCCTTGTAATACATAAATTAATAATACTTATAATTTACCTGAATAATTGAAAGGGAGCAATGGGCCGTTGCCGTCGGTGAATAGAGTTGTTGAATTCATGTCGACGTTATTACTGATTCTACAGCAGCAGCCAATCGATGATGATGATGATGGGATCCCGATCCTATTGCGGGCCCCACATCTGGAGGGAACATGAGCAGAAGACGAACCCGTTTCTATCCGTATATTACCTATTACTGTGATGTACCATCATAAGAAATTGCTCATATCAACTTTTATTACATTATGCCTGAAATTTGATATAATGGACAAATTGGGTGTATCTTTTTGAATAATGTAATGAGTTTTGTATATATTTATATATGTATGTATCGCAGGACAGCAGGATCAGTTCCCTTATTCCAAGAACGGAATTGAATGGAAAGAGGAAATAAGAATGATTTATTGAACTAATCTGTCCACCTTCTTTGGGGATAAAAATGAATTTAAATTGATTTATAAGAAGATGCATCGGGAATAACAAGAAATATTGGCTTTAAGAAAAAAGGCGCGCGCACGGCCGAAAAATCAGCAATAGTACTCAATCTAAAGAAAGAAAACTACAAATTACTGTTTACATAATAAGCTTCTTTGGCATTTCATCAAAGATATTATCTATTGGAGAAAGAACTCCTTCCCTCCTTACTATTGCCCTAGAATTTATGAATGATCCATAGTAATAGAGAAATCATAATATTACAATAAATCCTTAAAGAAAAAGATTGTATAATAAGCCTATACGATGACGTAAATCATCCGCTTTCTGCGCGACAGCAGTTATCATTGAGGTTACATTATGGCCCTTCGGGTTTCCTATACATACTCTCTTTTTTGGCCAGCATCTGCAGATAAGGGCAGCCACCCCATTAAAATTCAAAGTAAAAAGAAGACCTTAGGGACGCTCGCTTTATAATATATTCCGCTATATTACGAATTATAATAGCCAAGTAGTGAATCCCTAAGGAAGATCCCATTATGCGTACCGCATCTATTCTATCTACATAATTAAAAACTCTCGCCCTCATTATGGTCATAAAAGAAATAATTCCCGCCTTTTTTTTAAACTTACCGCTAGTCTTTTATAAAAAAAGAAATCCTTGTTTTTAAAAGGTTCACCGCAAGCACAAAATAGATAGCGGGATGATATATAGGCGGCGAGATCCTTGTTCAATGGATGACGGACAACTGGGCCCAACTGGTGACCCGTTTACGCCCGTATATCTTCTTGGGTTTCGTTCGCGAACTGGCGAGCTATAGGCAGAGTAAAGCAGCACTCACGCATGAGAAGGACGACGCCTACACTCTCGACGGCCGCGTCTTGTTTTCGTCTGCCGCTCTTTTCCCATTTTCTCTCTATTTGTCGCTGGCTATTTGCGTGATGTGCGTGCGCACGCGACGTTATTTCAACTCCCGCGCCCGCCTAGATCCGTCAACAGTTTGTCCACCATCGATAATAATATCATTCTAAAAAAAGGAAAACAAATAAGGGTTTTATATTGATTATAAAGATTTCTGCACACACATTGTTTGTTTTCTCCAATTAGGACTGATGGTGCTCGGATTGAGGATTTATTTTCAATGGGTCAACACACAATTATCTGGGATCAAATATATACGTGCTGATCTCAACAGAAGAAGGATCCCCGTCGTTAGGATCAACGAACTCAATTTCAAGTAAAGCACTTCTACATTGATTGGATGGACCTGAAAGAGAGAGAAAGAGAGATCCTGCTCAAAAATAAAAAGAGTAGAGGGAAACAATAATGAATAGGATTTATTGCGCTCGTTTCAGAAGACGAGAGGAGCTATAGGTTCGGCTGTTTACACGCCCTTTCCGTCAATCTCTCTCGCGCGTGCTGCAGGATCAACACAGAGGAGAAGTATAGTATACCATCCCCGCTTTTTTTGCTATTTTACATTTCCCGAGAGCTTTAGTGTACCTTCGACCCTGCCAAAACATTGGCGGATGTTTACGCCATTCATTCCTCGTAAAAGTCAAACAGAACACACCTGGTTATATCTCTATATATTATCATCATTTGAACTTTTCGGAAGTAGGATCCCTTCATTTACAATAATAGTTATTATGTAATAGTTTTTAACAACCCACCAGTGGGAGAAACAGCCTAATCAAGGCTAATTGCAGGTATCATTAGAGACCACCATGTCAAACAGGAAAGGGAAAGGGGGAAATAAAAAATCCCGTGGGGGATGGCTTGTTCTGCGTGTTTTTATTTTTATTTTACGTAATGATGATGACATTATTATACCATCCTCCCGCCGTCGTTCCATTTAATATAAACGCACACAGCTCATTACACTTTATGGGTAAAATAGTCATAATATTAGACTATCTCTCTAGTTGTTTTCCCCCGCTGGATTAATGTGATAAGAGTTGGAAGAGCGTAACACACGAACAGTTTTGTTTCTCTTTTTTTTTTTTGCTAGCTTGGGATCACGAACCTTGAAAAGCCTCTATGGTAGACGTTTACTCACGCTACTGCGGTTGCTATTATATTGCACGATGTCGTCAAACTGGCGGAAAATCCTATATTATTGGCATTTCCTCTAGATCATAGGACGAATGACTTCATATAAGGATTATATGCGAAAAAAGCTTATTATGTTACATAATGCCATCATTTTCTTTTTAAAAGATGTTATAGGGTCTTCCATTTATTGTGATAACAGATGCTGCGCGCAGCCCTATTATTATTATATCACTCGATATTTTTACGTCGTAATCACGATATCGATCCACCGAGACATTTCATTGTCGGAAGATGATTGAATCAGCGCAAGGAATGAGTTATTGTTGTATAAGCAGCTGGCCGCGCGTTTATATTGAATCATTTCTTTTCGACTTTGTGATCCCATCAACAATTCAAAACTTTCTTTCACATAAACATTGAATTTATTTGTGCATTCTACATCAGCATATATCGCTCCATTTCCTAGATAGATACGATGAGGTTCTTGAGTACAAGGATCGATATAGTATGGACATTTGCTACCCATCCGTATAGTACGCACACACAAACAGTTTACGTTATACTTGACTTGATAGTCTAACTATTTATCATTTTCCCTTACGCGTCAGCAAAAGAGTTCTATATCTATGAAAAGATGTTGATGTGTATGCAGACATCATGCTAAACAAGGCAGTCAATTCGGGTAGAAAGAGAGAGAAAAAAGAATCATAAAAAAAGAGAGAGAGAGAGATCCTAAAATACACATCGACAGAGGCGGGAGCGAGCCTTTTTTTTTTTTTTTAAGGAACCATTCTGAACTTAGTACCGGTCATCTTGGCTAACATAAAAAAATATACATAAAATAAGCAAAGGATTTCTTTTTTTATTAAGGATCGTAAAAATATATTGATTATTTTCTATTTAACAATTTCTGATAAAATCTATTATATGAGGGGTAAATGGCTTCATTTCCAACACTTGTGAAATAATGGGATGGCGTCAAGTAATAACTTCTTCAAGGAATGCCTTCTAAGAGGAGATCCTTGTGCTTTTCCAAGAATTCAACGTGCTCTTTAACAACCGAGTGCCCTGCAAAAAATACATTGTCAAATTGAGCGTGAATGAACGCATCAAAAAATTTAATCGATAATCAAACAAAGTGTACCTAAATGTTTGCGAAGGTAGTGAAGAGTGATGCGAGTGTTCAAATCAATAGCCAAATGAGGATCGATAGTGGATTGGACTTGGAACCAGCGGCGCAAGTAGAAAGGCACTATGAAGGGCATGTCTCCTTGATTCAAATGAACGCTACCCCTAAAATTCAAATAAATGTATTAGTAAATTATATTAAAAATTAATTTAATTAGGATATTACTTGATGGTAACTACACGTCTCTCAGTGTGCTCCACTCCGACAGTGAATTTCTTAATAGTCTTCAAATTAGGAGGCGTCTGAAAGGCTTCCATGTTAATGAAAAGGATCGGTTGCTCAACAGTTTCCGGAAGTTGGGTATCGTCTTTGATAGGCCACATCCAAGAATCCATTGCTACCCCAATTCTGTATACATATATTTAAAAAAAAAATACATTTATTTTTATTTAAAAAAAAAATATAAAAAAGGAGACCCACTTGAAACGTTTGTCAATAGCCAAGGTTCGAAGGAGCGTCGCCGAGCCGAAAGAATGGCCTGCGATGATCGGATTGGAAAAATCCATCGTAGCCTAACAATCAACACAAAGCTGTCAAGAGCAGCACGCGCTGAATGTATTAAAAAAAAAGGAAGCTGGGCGGTTCTATATTTACTTTGAAGCTTTTCAAATCGATGGAAGAGAGCAAAACATGTTGTCCAATATCCTTTCCTTCGTTTATCTTTTGCAGATTATCTAGCGCGGCTTGACACTCACGAATCCGCACTCCCAGTTGCTCCTGACGTAGAGACATGATGTTCTCAGTTCCAGAAGGCATCTGTTTATAAGGCACCCAGTCCTCGGTGATCGGTGTATTATTGCTCTTCTCTGAGGGTAGATTGTAGCTTAAACAAGCCGACCCGTCCCTAAAGAGACAAAAATGTACAAAGTTATAAATGAAAAAAGAAACAAGTTGAAATATAATACCTGTGCTCCATGGCAGCAACAATAAAACCATGTGAAGAAAGGTCTGAGCAAATTACTGAATAATTCGCCCGACATCCAGTAAGGCCGTGAGAAAAAATAATTACAGGCAAGTTTTTATTTTTGATTGGAGTAGCGTTGAGGATGGCAGGAATCCGGAACTCTCCTACAGCAATCATAATGGATTTAATTTTTGTATTGAATAGTAGATGATATTAGCTTTGTTGTTTTTTTATAATACCAAAAACCCAGCTGATGATTCTACGCCCAATGAAGGCCGGGATACCCATTACTGATGAATAGCCATCCATATATTTGGGATGGGGCATCCATGGAGCAAAGTGTGATGTGCATTCCTGCAAATAAATGATCATAATGAAAATTTAGAATTGTGAATTATTTTTTAAAGGTAAACTTTATTACATAGATGCTCTCTGTAGTGAGCTCACAGGGATAAAAGAGGCGAAAGAAGCAGCCTTCAGACGAGGGGCTCTTCCCGATCATCACATCGGTACAACCAACTGGATAAGGCCCTGTACAGTAATTGAAAATGGAAATATTTACATATTTATTTTAAATTGAAGCATTCTATTTTACATTATACCTTTCGGCGATGGTAAGTGTCTGATACCATTATGACTCTCCATGATTTTGAAAGCCTTTATTTGAGAAAAACTACGAGTTTTTACCAAGTGAGTGAGCAACAATTTGGATAGGAGAAAAAAAGGTCGTGATGCATCTATGCAATTTCGCATTTAGCAACACTGTTTACGGAAGCTATTAAATCACCGTACGTTTTTATAAGAGATTACAGTTAACCATCGTACCGTTATTTTCTTTTTCTTGACCTAAAAATCAAAATTCCAGTCTTGAATCTGACAGTCGTTGAGTCGGAGCAGACAACGTCCTACGTTGCCATTTTTCTTTGTTTTTGTATTTAGAGAAACTCAAAAACCAATCCAGTCAACGAAGATGGAAAAAAATATAAAGCGTAACCGATTACAGCTATTTATCTCAGTGTTGTTCCTGATCTACCAGAGACAAGCGCAGAAGCGCAATAATAAGTTTGGTATGTTGTCTTTGCATTTGGAAAATCTCTTCATACATTCGTCTAATTATCATATGAAAGAATGGATTTTTCGCTATTCAATTTTTCGTCATTCGCAAACAGGACTAGAAAAAATCGTTAACGCTTTAAGCGATACCAGAAAATGCAAAACAGGATCACATATTGAAAAAATTAGATAAAAAATGAAGACAAAATCTTGAATCTTTGATGGGATTCAAGAAGAAAACGCGCCAAGCTTAAATTTTTTTTCTTATGATTAATTTTTATTGGAGAGCTTTTATTTTTATTTCTTTCCGTCTAGACGTTTCGGGTGTCCAACCAGAAACTTTTCTTATTCAAAAGAAATTTCATTTGTTTATCCATCGTACGATGCGATTCCTGAAAGTGATATTCAACACTCGACACGCGTCAGCGCGTGAATGGTTACAGAAAATGGGAAACACCATAAACAAATATATACAGCCTCATTTGAATTTAATTTTTGAATTTTGCCTAAAACTTTTTAATCAATGAGCAATCACAGTTTTCTAGATTCTGTTTATTTTGTACTAGTTAACAAAGCAGCCTAATAATTGTGGAGAAGCTTTTTATTTTTGTGAAAGAAAGGCAGGAATATGATATACCAACGATACAAAACAAACATGATGCCAACATCCGTATTTTCTACGAACCAATGAAACAACAATAGGAGTCAAGAAAAAAAAGGATAGTTTAGAATCGGGAAAAGTTGAGTAGGTGGAAGTAGGAACGTTCAGTTGCTGTTGAGAATTCACCCGATAAAGAGGTGTTCGAACTCTATTTTTTCATATGGATGAAGAAATTCATCCATAGGGGATTGTAGATTGAGAAAAACCTTTTTAAAAGGAAAGCAACTCTAAAATAGTTTTCTCCAGCTCTTCTCGATATTTGATTATAAGGTAATTTACAAAGCAAGGAGGGGGAGAGATGAGTTCAAACGGTAAATTAGTATAAGACATCTTTAAAAAATATGTATTGAAAAATAGAAATTGGGCTCTGATCCGGTAACATCAAAAGCCTCTAATATATTATTGTGCTAAAAGTGTATTGAAAATGTTGACAAATACTCAAATAATATAGAGTATCAATAATGGCACAGCACGAGGCCGGAATTTGGGATGGAATCAGCACACATAAAGTTGAATTTGTGTTTTTATTAAGGAATCGAAGGCTAATTGATTGCTAATTACCAGTGCATCTGCTATGCTTGTTGGACAGACCAAATTTACAATATAAAAACTTAAAAATAAAACTGAAAGTCCTTATCCCATGTTACAAATGGATATCGAATCCAAATAAATGTAAAATTCGACCGTCGGTTGGTCGCTTAATAACTCGATTCCAACAGCCACTTGAATTATTACGTACACGTTTTCAAACAAAAGAAGGGCAAGAGGGTGAACTTCGGAGCGCAGTTGTAAAGGAAGATCTAGGTTGTCTTGACTTTCCATTGGTAACACAAAAAGGAAGATAGAATCCATGTTGACCGACCTCGGATGTATAGTAACCCAGCCATCCTCTCCTATGTAAATCATCTTGGCGGGAGGCAATCGTTCTTGCGGATGAGTGCCTATGGTGTAACCTTCACCTGAACGATGCTGGGAAAGAGGCCAGCGCAGACCACTGATCGAATAAGTCGACCCATGGGTAATCGACGGACTAGAGAGGAAGCGACGCTCGTAGAGGTCTCGACAGAACTGGTCCACTATATTCTTCAGCAAGGATATGGTGTTGAAGTTGATATAATTCTGGTTGCAATAGTTTCTTGCAGCCTGGTGGTTCATGGAACGGTAATCTACCATCAGTTTAGCGATTATCACATTTGGAGGGGGAATAAGGGATATAACCATGCAGGGAAAGGTTGGATTAGATCGAGTTTCCTGCGGTGTAAACTTGGCGAGTTCGTCGCTATGATGTAATTGTCACAGTGAAAAAAGTGCATCGATTGCATTTAAATTTTATGTTAATTTATGTAGAAGTTATGATGATTCTATAGATGATTCAATGACTGTCGTACTCGATGGTTTAATGGTGATGGGTAATGCAAATAGGCCCACTAGAAGTAGTTCACGAGTTTTTCGAAGAATCGGTTTGCATATCCGTAGTAACACTTTGCGTAAAGGGGGATAACCACTTCGGGCCCGACAAGTTGAAATCTCAAAGACGAGTAAACGACCACAGCGTATTTGGGACTATATATCATCAAGAAAGGTACCGAAAAGAAGTATGTAATCTTTTAACTTTCCTGTAAAACTTTTTCGCGAGGGCTGATTTGCGAATACCGTAAAACCTGGTAAATTCGGACAAAATGACCCCTTTTTTTGGGCGGTTTTTAAGGAATACCTACCTCCCAAAGAAAAATTAAAAATGTATTTCGTCGAACCTTTTATATGAGCAAACTACAAACTATCCAATAACAATTGCGCATATAAGAAATATCAATTACTGCTGTACCCAATCAGCAGGAATAACGGAGTAGTACAATGTTCTCCTTGATATGTTGGTAACATCGTCACAACATTTTTTATTAAAACTTTTGAAACAATAAGCGAAAGAAATGGCTCATCAATCGATGCAGGTTTTAATTAAATTTTCGTGCTTTTCTAAAAAAATTGAGTCTTCTTTGCTCTCAATTTGACCTAAATAAGGAAAGATAACAAGAATTAAATTATGAAGAGAGCTAAAAAAAAAAGCATTTCTCTTCATTGCATTACCTAAATGTTTTCGAATGAATTGGAGACAAAGTCGATTGTTCAAATCCATGGCCAAGAAAGGTTCAATCGCAGAATTCGCTCCGGCAAAAAGTCTCAAATATGCCGGCAAAAACAGGGGCAAATCGACCTGATTCATATGTTGACTGCCCCTAAATAAAATAAAATACTTTTATCAATTTATTCGCTTTAAATTAGTACAAGACGATCAATATACTTGAGCATTAGACAACGTCTCTCGACTTGCACCGCCAAAGTAAACGGTTTCATCGTCTTCAAACTTTCAACCGTTTGGAACGCCTCCATATTAATGAAAAGAATGGGCTGCTCAATCTCTTCGGGCAGCTGAACTTCATCTCGAAGAGGCCACATCCAAGGATCCAAAGCTATTCCTATCCTGTATATTATACAATTATTTACCCAATCCCTACTAATTGTAATAAAGTTTACGATATATTACCTAAATCTTTTGTCGACGGCCAAAGTTCGAAAAACTGTCGCTCCCCCAAATGAATGACCAGCTACAATAGGTTTGTTGCAATCCATCGATCCCTTTTTATCAGAATTAATTTCAAATTAATGTATTAATTTTTAAAGAGATATTTACAAAAATGTTGGTATACTTTAAATTTGAGTAGGTCGATGGAGGATAAGATGAGGTGCTCGATGGTCCTTCCGTCAGTCATTTGCATTAGGACGTCCAAAGTCCGTTGGCAATCGTGAACTCGGACAGATAGCTGCTGCTTCCTCAGAGGTAAATCATTCTTCTCAAAAGGTTCGGGGTTGAAATGAACCCATTCTTCTTTGTAACCACTACTACCATTCTCTTTGACCAAGTTGAAACTCATACAAGCAGAGTTATCCCTATTATATGAATCAATAGATTTATCTCTTATTTTATTTGAAATTTTGGATTGTATAAAACCTGTGTTCGGTTGCTGCTACGATGAATCCTTGTGATGCCAATTCAGTGCAAATGGAGGAATATGTTGTTCGGCATGCTTTTAATCCGTGAGAATAAATAATCACTGGAAATGTCTGGTCATTTTTCGGTTTAGCATCGAAGACAACGGGGATATAGACGCCTCCTTTAAGATAACCATTTTTAGTATCAATATAATTCATTTTAATTGAATATTTGTAATACCAAATGCCCAGCCGACCATTTTTTGGCCTATGAACGGTAAGTTTTTAAGCCAATCCACTTCCGTGAAGCCTTCAATGTATTTCGGATGTGCAATCCATTTAGGCCATTGCTCACAATGGTCCTTAAATATATTTTCTATTATTATAATTACTCAATTAAAGATCAATAAATTATATCTACGAAGATTTTGTCAGTCTTGATATCTGTCGGATAGAAAAGTCGGAAGAAGGATCCATCCGCGGCACTAGGTCCAACCATCACATCCGTACATCCGACAACATATCGTCCTTTGTTTTCATCAAATTTTAATAATGCAATAAATTATGTGTAATCTTAGATAAATACCTTTTGGAATCGGTAAGTGTGTTTTGCCATTGTAGACGAAAGGGCCAGTATTATTACTCATGATTTACTAGCGTACCAAAGAGAGCGTGAGAAATAAACGACTTATTCGAGCCGAATGGCATTTCTTGATAATGCGGGATGCAGCCGTTAAAAAAATAATGCTGCTATAGTGAGCTAATCTTATCTGCTTGTGTAACTCATCCGGACGCGTTGCGTGTGTACTCTAGCCTCTCAGTAAACGAATCATAATATATAATATACCGTTGTACCATGACCTATGGCTGGTTATCGCTAGTTTTTTTTCAATAACCCAAATAATTCAATAGACAGACATGATGCCCAGAATAACAATGTATTTCCTGTCTTATTATAAAAACTATTTAGTCGATGCCTTCCTTGATTAAATTTCTATGCTTTTCGATGAATTCGGAATCCTCTTGAACTGGATTTTGCCCTGAATTTGACGATATAAATTATATAAGTAGATTCATATGGAGTGAAATGGAATATTATACTCAGATGTTTTCTTAAGAATTGTAAGATAAGTCGGTTATTCAATTCCATGCAGACGAATGGATCGATTGCGGGAGTGACCCCCATCAACTTCGCCATATTTGGTGGCACCATCAAGGGCGTATCCGTCTGATTCAAATGGTGGCTCCCCCTTATAATTAATTTCGTTTAACTTATTCAAATGTTGAACTATATTTCCATCATCTTCTATACTTGATAAGGAAGACTGGTCGATCGAGTCCAACAGTGTCTGTTAAAGGTTTCATTGTCCTCCATTTATCGGCCGTTTGGAATTCAGTCGGGAACTCTTCCATATTGATGAAAATTACGGATTGATCGATCTTTTTACAGAGATCAGATACCTCATCTTTCAATGGATACATCCACGTATCCAATGCCAATCCAAATCTGGATTCAAATTGTGTTGAAAGAGAGTAATTTAAATGATCCTGATAAAAATACCGAAAGCGCTTTTCTGTGGCCAAAGTGCGCAAAGTTGTGGCTCCACCGAATGAATGGCCAGCCATTACTGGATTACTTAAATCCATAGATCCCTTTTAGAGATGCATTTTGATTTAAAATAACTAAAGCAGTAAATATGAACATCAATCAACTCACTTTGAATTGATTTAAATCGACTGTTGATAGAAGAAGATGATTTAGGGGTTGTCCTTCGTTGAGTTGTATAAGGATGTCGAGGGTGCGGATGCACTCTTGGGCTCGGAAGAGGAGCTGGGAGTTTCTTAAGCCCATATCGTCCTTTTCAGGGATTGCAGGATTAAATTTAACCCATTCTTTCTCTTTGTAATTCCCTTTACTATCTTTAACCAAATTGTAGCTCAAGCAAGCCGAATGTTCTCTAATATAGATACACCATTAATTAAAAATAATAGTAGCATACTTTATTTATTACGGTACCTATGCTCAGGAGCCGCTACGATGAAGCCATTAGAAGCGAGCTCAGAACAAATTGTTGCGTAACCACCACGATAACTCATCAATCCGTGTGAGAAAACAATAACAGGGAATGCCTGATTATTTTTCTTGTTCAAATCAGCGTCAGAAACGATTGGGGAGTAATTATTTGCTGTTTTATTAACAGTATTATATTATTTTAACAGAGGAATCAAATGATATATTTACAATATTTTACCTGAAGTATATGAGATGATCGAAGAGAGAAGTTTAGATCCAAAAATTGGGATCCAATGTAAACATCTCAAAGGTGAATACAATTTGAAAAAGCTATTTGAAATGCCCTCCGCGTAACGGACGTGGGGGAACGCTCTCGGCCAACTTGAAGAGTGATCCTACATTATGTAACCAATCATAACATCGAAAATGAAATTTTTTAGGCAAAAGCTATATTTTACGTAAACGTTTTGTAATTCGGTTGGGTAATAGAGGCGGAAGAAGGAACCATTTTCCAAATCTGGGCCCACCATCAAGTCCGTGCATCCCACCACATAAGGCCCTGTAACAAAATATTTACATTTAGTTGTAATAGATATTAATTTGAAAAAATAAATAAATAGTGTTACCTTTAGGGGCGGGCGTGTGGAATTTCTTTTCATAAGTCAAAGGAATCGATGGCATTTTATAACATTTTGTCAAGTTGAATTATAAGATAGTAAAGCGAGCTTTTTCTGCTCGCGGTTAATAGTATAATTCAGACTTCGCCTGAATTAATCTTAATAAAGAGATGATTTGGATTTCGTTAGGTGGAAGCTGAATGAAATTGATTGGACTTGAATGTTGTAGGAAATGGTTGTGTGGTTAAAATGTATGATTCGATTGTGTGACTTATTTTAATATAAGCGCTAAATAATTGTAATTGGTTTAGTTAATGGATTGAGATTTAGGTATAGCCATAGTCATCGGTATTGGTTTATTGCCTTCCATCGCTTATTTTGAATGTATGACTGAGGAATCATAAAATAAGCCTAATCTAACCTATCCCATGTGCTAATGTCTTTTCGTGAAACCCTCTTATATAGCTTTGATTATTATGACTTTGTTGGATGTAATCTAGGTTGCATTTTTTCATTGACTGGACATCTATAATATAATATAATATATATCCGTCAAATTTGAGGTACTTCATGAATTAAGGTTCCAAACACTGATTATATTTAATGACGAATTGAAGAATGATGTAATATAACCTAACCAATTCTATAACCTAAATAATTAACCAGGTCATGATAACGAGGTCAATAAAGCTTCATGTTTTTTTTTATCATAAGGAAAGTGTTAAGTATATTCATCGACCTAACTATCCCATCGAAGTGACCGAGTAGATCATTATCGCATTAACTAAATAAATTCGATAATTAGGGATGTAAAAATAAATTCGCAAAATGAGAAAGCGAAAATAATATTCATTCTAAGAATATGAAGAAATAGAAATATTAAATGGAATAGGCGGAGAGAGAGATTGACTTTCTTTCTCACTCTGACGGTCTTTCTCACTCTCCGGAATAGGCATCTTGTGTTTACAATGGATGAAGCTAGCAGACAAAATTCTCCATAGAAACGGATCTGTCTGTTCCATGGAAGTGGAAGTTCCACGGTTGCTAGGCACTGAAAATACGTGGGTCGTTATGGGACCAAAAAGGAATCGGTTAAAACAAAAGTTTTTCTTATTTAAATGAAAATTCCAAAAAAACGCGCCTAGATAATTGAATTTCCTTTCGAATGAACTATTATTTTGTTAAAAGAAAAATCCCTGAAAGGCTAGAATAATCTGGAAGGAACCACATGCCTCAGGGGTCCGAAAAGTTCTGAGAGGACTACTATACGATTCGTATACCCGTAGGGGAAATGAATAGGAGAAGAAATGAATTATTAGGCTCGCTACGCTCGCAATTAATGTACGACCTTCTCGACTTGTCTCACTGAATCAATAATGCATACAGTCTCTATAGATTTGCAATTGATTCTCTTATCTTTTGAAAACCAAACCAAGTTCAAAGATTGAAACTATATTTACTATTGGCTTTAATGACGCTTAGCACGTACAACAGGCTACTATTTGGGGATACACATCTTGGCGGAATGTTGACGAGCATACATATATATACTTACTTATAAGAGAGGCTCCTTTATTTTTGAGTTAAGCTCGCATGTCTAGCCCTACTACCATATTTGTACATGTAATTTAAAGGATGGCGGTTAATACCTCCGAGAGGAGGAACAATACATTCCACAGATTCGCATAAGCATTGTTGCGTAAAGATGACCTTCAAAATTACGTTTACACCACTCTGTTTGTCGATGCTGGCTTTGAATAAAAAAAAATTCAAGCGAAAAAAAATTGTCTATCAAATCAATATAAAATTAATATATTGATCCAATGCGATTACACATGTCCAAAAGTCAAAATCCAAAAGTGAATGTCCTTTTTCTCAAAATGTAAATTTATATAATCGTTTTTTTTAAAATCAAAATTGAAATGATTCTTTAAAAATGTTCAATCCTCCTCACTTAGAGGAATTCCTGAAAAAAGCAAAACTATAATATTATGGAAAATGTTATACACTATTTATATATTTACCTAAATGTTTGCGCAAGAATTGCATGATTATGCGATTGTTCAAATCAAAAGCCAAACAAGGATGATATTTAATTTGAAACCCAGTCCAAATTCTAATATGAATGGAGGGGAAATGAGTAAACATAAATCCGATTGATGAAAATGGTTCGTTCTCCTTTGATGGACATAGAACATGTATAACATTCATCAATAACACCATACAATACATACATATAATGATTCATTTATATGCTTACTTCAATGTAAGACGAGCCGATCTACTTCGGCGTCTGTTGTGAATCTTTCAAAATTTATTTTTCCTTTACCAGTAATATGGAAATCGCTCATCATAAAGTCATCCATGTTCACAAGAGAATGGGCTGTCGGATTTCTTTGTAAAAGTTTAATTTTTCATCCTGAAAAGGATACATCCAAGAGTCGAATGCCACTCCCAATCTAAATAATTTTAAAAATCTAAATAATAATAATGGTTTCGTTTGTGTATGAATCATCTTTACTTGAATCGTTTATCGAGAGCTAGAGTACGAAGGTCGCTCCTCCAAAAGAGTGTCCAGCCTCACCAAATTAGTAAAGTCCATCGATCTCTAATTATGAAAAAATTAAGAAAACAATTAACTTTTTTATATAACCTTTATTAGGAAGTGTTTTTATTCAAAAGTTATGTCTACTTTGAATTGATTCTGATTTAGAGAGTAGAGAAAGAGGTGAATGGGCCCACCATCACATCCGTTCATCCAACATTATATTGTCCTGTGAAATTAAAGGAAACCTTATTTATGATTAGTTAAAAAACAACAACTTTATTCTACTTTCATAGACTTCATAGGCCTCTTGGAATCGGTGTGTGAGGAACAGATTTACCCTTACCAAATACTCTTAAAGATGAAAATATTCGATAACACGCTTCAACACAAGTTGAATTTTTACCATATTTTTTTTACAGAGCAGAGAAAAAAAGTTGAATACCTTGTCGCTCTAATGCTGACGACTTCCAATTTTTTTTTTCACTTTCACTTTTTGCGTTAATACAATTACAATTTGTTATTTTAATGCCAATTGTTAGTCGATTCAGTGGTCACTCGTCGTAATTCTTTACTCAGGGCGACATTGTCATATTGTTATATATTTTAGCATTGGCAGAATTGATTAAGCAGACAGTATCTAAACAAAAAAAAATGAGGTTAAATAGATCGGCGATGTTTAATGTACATAATAAATATAACAGTATAAATATGTGTACAATATAAATGTATGTTGGGTCTTAGGTCGTTTATCAATTCGATCGACATTAATCTGTTGTTTTAATGTATTGGTCGTGTAAACGAGTATCATATCGTTGGCCCACATACGATGCACGGCTCTACATGAATAAAAAAATTATACGAAACCCAGTTACACTATTGTTAACTTTTAAACCCAAATGATTTACTCTGAATACACGGCAGCGTAAGGACTTCCAATGGGTACTTGATTCGTACACCTATTGTTGGGTAAGCTCTTAATGGAAGCGAAGATGTCAATAGGCAATGGCCATTTCTTTTGCGATTTTCTATTGGTCACCATCCTATAGACCTACTCTGTTGCGATAGAAATCCTATTGTTTATCCGTTAAAAATAAGATATAGAAAAAGTCGAGATAATTTTTCTTTTTGTTTTGTCAGACTCCAGTCGATATTTTCCTGATATTACACGGACAAATCTGTTATCTATTATATGTGTGACTTTGGGACTGGTTTTGCCCAAAAACCATTAAATGTTGGATTT
>CM057931.1:11004323-11120036 GCA_030141595.1 Chydorus sphaericus | reverse complement strand
AACTACACGTCTCTCAGTGTGCTCCACTCCGACAGTGAATTTCTTAATAGTCTTCAAATTAGGAGGCGTCTGAAAGGCTTCCATGTTAATGAAAAGGATCGGTTGCCTAACACAGTCTCCGGAAGTTGGGTATCGTCTTTGATAGGCCACATCCAAGAATCCCCATTGCTACCCCAATTCTGTATACATAATTTAAAAAAAAAATACACTTTATGTTTATTTACAAAAAAAATATAAAAAGGAGACCCACTTGAAACGTTTGTCCAATAGCCAAGGTTCGAAGGAGCGTCGCCGAGCCGAAAGAATGGCCTGCGATGATCGGATTGGAAAAATCCATCGTAGCCTAACAATCAACACAAAGCTGTCAAGAGCAGCACGCGCTGAATGTATTAAAAAAAAGGAAGCTGGGCGGTCTATATTACTTTGAAGCTTTTCAAATCGATGGAAGAGAGCAAAACATGTTGTCCAATATCCTTTCCTTCGTTTATCTTTTGCAGATTATCTAGCGCGGCTTGACACTCACGAATCCGCACTCCAGTTGCTCCTGACGTAGAGACATGATGTTCTCAGTTCCAGAAGGCATCTGTTTATAAGGCACCCAGTCCTCGGTGATCGGTGTATTATTGCTCTTCTCTGAGGGTAGATTGTAGCTTAAACAAGCCGACCCGTCCCTAAAGAGACAAAAATGTACAAAGTTATAAATGAAAAAAAGAAACAAGTTGAAATATAATACCTGTGCTCCATGGCAGCAACAATAAAAACATGTGAAGAAAGGTCTGAGCAAAATTACTGAATAATTCGCCCGACATCCAGTAAGGCCGTGAGAAAAATAATTACAGGCAAGTTTTTATTTTTGATTGGAGTAGCGTTGAGGATGGCAGGAATCCGGAACTCTCTACAGCAATCATAATGGATTTAATTTTTGTATTGAATAGTAGATGATATTAGCTTTGTTGTTTTTTTATAATACCAAAAACCCAGCTGATGATTCTACGCCCAATGAAGGCCGGGATACCCATTACTGATGAATAGCCATCCATATATTTGGGATGGGGCATCCATGGAGCAAAGTGTGATGTGCATTCCTGCAAATAAATGATCATAATGAAAATTTAGAATTGTGAATTATTTTTAAAGGTAAACTTTATTACATAGATGCTCTCTGTAGTGAGCTCACAGGGATAAAAGAGGCGAAAGAAGCAGCCTTCAGACGAGGGGCTCTTCCGATCATCACATCGGTACAACCAACTGGATAAGGCCCTGTACAGTAATTGAAAATGGAAATATTTACATATTTATTTTAAATTGAAGCATTCTATTTTACATTATACCTTTCGGCGATGGTAAGTGTCTGATACCATTATGACTCTCCATGATTTTGAAAGCCTTTATTTGAGAAAAACTACGAGTTTTTACCAAGTGAGTGAGCAACAATTTGGATAGGAGAAAAAAAGGTCGTGATGCATCTATGCAATTTCGCATTTAGCAACACTGTTTACGGAAGCTATTAAATCACCGTACGTTTTTATAAGAGATTACAGTTAACCATCGTACCGTTATTTCTTTTTCTTGACCTAAAAATCAAAATTCCAGTCTTGAATCTGACAGTCGTTGAGTCGGAGCAGACAACGTCCTACGTTGCCATTTTTCTTTGTTTTTGTATTTAGAGAAACTCAAAAACCAATCCAGTCAACGAAGATGGAAAAAAATATAAAGCGTAACCGATTACAGCTATTTATCTCAGTTGTTGTTCCTGATCTACCAGAGACAAGCGCAGAAGCGCAATTAATAAAGTTTGGTATGTTTGTCTTTGCATTTGGAAAATCTCTTCATACATTCGTCTAATTATCATATGAAAGAATGGATTTTTCGCTTATTCAATTTTTCGTCATTCGCAAACCAGGACTAGAAAAAATCGTAACGCTTTAAGCGATACCAGAAATGCAAAACAGGATCACATATTGAAAAAATTAGATAAAAACATGAAGACAAAATCTTGAATCTTTGATGGAATTCACGAAGAACAACGCGCCAAGCTTAAATTTTTTTTTCTTATGATTAATTTTTATTGGAGAGCTTTTATTTTTATTTCTTTCCGTCTAGACGTTTTCGGGTGTCCAACCAGAAACGTTTTCTTATTCAAAAGAAATTTCATTTGTTTATTCCATCGTACGATGCGATTCCTGAAAGTGATATTCAAACACTTCGACACGCGTCAGCGCGTGAATGGTTGACAGAAAATGGGAAACACCATAAACAAATATATACAGCCTCATTTGAATTTAATTTTTGAATTTTGCCTAAACTTTTTTAATCAATGAGCAATCACAGTTTTCTAGATTCTGTTTATTTTGTACTAGTTAACAAAGCAGCCTAATAATTGTGGAGAAGCTTTTTATTTTTGTGAAAGAAAGGCAGGAATATGATATACCAACGATACAAACAAACATGATGCCAACATCCGTATTTTCTACGAACCAATGAAACAACAATAGGAGTCAAGAAAAAAAAGGATAGTTTAGAATCGGGAAAAGTTGAGTAGGTGGAAGTAGGAACGTTCAGTTGCTGTTTGAGAATTCACCCGATAAAGATGGTGTTCGAACTCTATTTTTTCATATGGATGAAGAAATTCATCCATAGGGGATTGTAGATTGAGAAAAACCTTTTTAAAAGGAAAGCAACTCTAAAATAGTTTTCTCCAGCTCTTCTCGATATTTGATTATAAGGTAATTTACAAAGCAAGGAGGGGGAGAGATGAGTTCAAACCGGTAAATTAGTATAAGACATCTTTAAAAAATATGTATTGAAAAATAGAAATTGGGGCTCTGATCCGGTAACATCAAAAGCCTCTAATATATTATTGTGCTAAAAGTGTATTGAAAATGTTGACAAATACTCAAATAATATAGAGTATCAATAATGGCACAGCACGAGGCCGGAATTTGGGATGGAATCAGCACACATAAAGTTGAATTTGTGTTTTTATTAAGGAAATCGAAGGCTAATTGATTGCTAATTACCAGTGCATCTGCTATGCTTTGTTGGACAGACCAAATTTACAATATAAAAACTTAAAAATAAAACTGAAAGTCCTTATCCCATGTTACAAATGGATATCGAAATCCAAATAAATGTAAAATTCGACCGTCGGTTTGTCGCTTAATAACTCGATTCCAACAGCCACTTGAATTATTACGTACACGTTTTTCAAACAAAAGAAGGGCAAGAGGGGTGAACTTCGGAGCGCAGTTGTAAAGGAAGATCTAGGTTGTCTTGACTTTCCATTGGTAACACAAAAAGGAAGATAGAATCCATGTTGACCGACCTCGGATGTATAGTAACCCAGCCATCCTCTCCTATGTAAATCATCTTGGCGGGAGGCAATCGTTCTTGCGGATGAGTGCCTATGGTGTAACCTTCACCTGAACGATGCTGGGAAAAGAGGCCAGCGCAGACCACTGATCGAATAAGTCGACCCATGGGTAATCGACGGACTAGAGAGGAAGCGACGCTCGTAGAGGTCTCGACAGAACTGGTCCCACTATATTCTTCAGCAAGGATATGTGTTGAAGTTGATATAATTCTGGTTGCAATAGTTTCTTGCAGCCTGGTGGTTCATGGAACGGTAATCTACCATCAGTTTAGCGATTATCACATTTGGAGGGGGAATAAGGGATATAAACCATGCAGGGAAAAGGTTGGATTAGATCGAGTTTCCTGCGGTGTAAACTTGGCGAGTTCGTCGCTATGATGTAATTGTCACAGTGAAAAAGTGCATCGATTGCATTTAAATTTTATGTTAATTTATGTAGAAGTTATGATGATTCTATAGATGATTCAATGACTGTCGTACTCGATGGTTTAATGGTGATGGGTAATGCAAATAGGCCCACTAGAAGTAGTTCACGAGTTTTTCGAAGAATCGGTTTGCATATCCGTAGTAAACACTTTGCGTAAAGGGGGATAACCACTTCGGGCCCGACAAGTTGAAATCTCAAAGACGAGTAAACGACCACAGCGTATTTGGGACTATATATCATCAAGAAAGGTACCGAAAAGAAGTATGTAATCTTTTAACTTTCCTGTAAAACTTTTTCGCGAGGGCTGGATTTGCGGAATACCGTAAAACCTGGTAAATTCGGACAAAATGACCCCTTTTTTTGGGCGTTTTTAAGGAATACCTACCTCCCAAAGAAAAATTAAAAATGTATTCGTCGAACCTTTTATATGAGCAAACTACAAACTATCCAATAACAATTGCGCATATAAGAAATATCAATTACTTGCTGTACCCAATCAGCAGGAATAACGGAGTAGTACAATGTTCTCCTTGATATGTTGGTAACATCGTCACAACATTTTTTTATTAAAAACTTTTGAAACAATAAGCGAAAGAAATGGCTCATCAATCGATGCAGGTTTTAATTAAATTTTCGTGCTTTTCTAAAAAAATTGAGTCTTCTTTGCTCTCAATTTGACCTAAATAAGGAAAGGATAACAAGAATTAAATTATGAAGAGAGCTAAAAAAAAAAGCATTTCTCTTCATTGCATTACCTAAATGTTTCGAATGAATTGGAGACAAAGTCGATTGTTCAAATCCATGGCCAAGAAAGGTTCAATCGCAGAATTCGCTCCGGCAAAAAAGTCTCAAATATGCCGGCAAAAACAGGGGCAAATCGACCTGATTCATATGTTGACTGCCCCTAAATAAAATAAAATACTTTTATCAATTTATTCGCTTTAAATTAGTACAAGACGATCAATATACTTGAGCATTAGACAAACGTCCTCTCGACTTGCACCGCCAAAGTAAACGGTTTCATCGTCTTCAAACTTTCAACCGTTTGGAACGCCTCCATATTAATGAAAAGAATGGGCTGCTCAATCTCTTCGGGCAGCTGAACTTCATCTCGAAGAGGCCACATCCAAGGATCCAAAGCTATTCCTATCCTGTATATTATACAATTATTTACCCAATCCCTACTAATTGTAATAAAGTTTACGATATATTACCTAAATCTTTTGTCGACGGCCAAAGTTCGAAAAACTGTCGCTCCCCCAAATGAATGACCAGCTACCAATAGGTTTGTTGCAATCCATCGAATCCCTTTTTATCAGAATTAATTTCAAATTAATGTATTAATTTTTAAAGAGATATTACAAAAAATGTTGGTATACTTTTAAATTTGAGTAGGTCGATGGAGGATAAGATGAGGTGCTCGATGGTCCTTCCGTCAGTCATTTGCATTAGGACGTCCAAAGTCCGTTGGCAATCGTGAACTCGGACAGATAGCTGCTGCTTCCCTCAGAGGTAAATCATTCTTCTCAAAAGGTTCGGGGTTGAAATGAACCCATTCTTCTTTGTAACCACTACTACCATTCTCTTTGGACCAAGTTGAAAACTCATACAAGCAGAGTTATCCCTATTATATGAATCAATAGATTTATCTCTTATTTTATTTGAAATTTTGGATTGTATAAAACCTGTGTTCGGTTGCTGCTACGATGAATCCTTGTGATGCCAATTCAGTGCAAAATGGAGGGAATTATGTTGTTCGGCATGCTTTTAATCCGTGAGAATAAATAATCACTGGAAAATGTCTGGTCATTTTTCGGTTTAGCATCGAAGACAACGGGGATATAGACGCCTCCTTTAAGATAACCATTTTTAGTATCAATATAATTCATTTTAATTGAATATTTGTAATACCAAATGCCCAGCCGACCATTTTTTTGGCCTATGAACGGTAAGTTTTTAAGCCAATCCACTTCCGTGAAGCCTTCAATGTATTTCGGATGTGCAATCCATTTAGGCCATTGCTCACAATGGTCCTTAAATATATTTTCTATTATTATAATTACTCAATTAAAGATCAATAAATTATATCTACGAAGATTTTGTCAGTCTTGATATCTGTCGGATAGAAAAGTCGGAAGAAGGATCCATCCGCGGCACTAGGTCCAACCATCACATCCGTACATCCGACAACATATCGTCCTTTGTTTTCATCAAATTTTAATAATGCAATAAATTATGTGTAATCTTAGATAAATACCTTTTGGAATCGGTAAGTGTGTTTTGCCATTGTAGACGAAAGGGCCAGTATTATTACTCATGATTTACTAGCGTACCAAAGAGAGCGTGAGAAATAAACGACTTATTCGAGCCGAATGGCATTTCTTGATAATGCGGGATGCAGCCGTTAAAAAAATAATGCTGCTATAGTGAGCTAATCTTATCTGCTTGTGTAACTCATCCGGACGCGTTGCGTGTGTACTCTAGCCTCTCAGTAAACGAATCATAATATATAATATACCGTTGTACCATGACCTATGGCTGGTTATCGCTAGTTTTTTTTCAATAACCCAAATAATTCAATAGACAGACATGATGCCCAGAATAACAATGTATTTCCTGTCTTATTATAAAAAACTATTTAGTCGATGCCTTCCTTGATTAAATTTCTATGCTTTTCGATGAATTCGGAATCCTCTTGAACTGGATTTTGCCCTGAATTTGACGATATAAATTATATAAGTAGATTCATATGGAGTGAAATGGAATATTATACTCAGATGTTTTCTTAAGAATTGTAAGATAAGTCGGTTATTCAATTCCATGCAGACGAATGGATCGATTGCGGGAGTGACCCCCATCAACTTCGCCATATTTGGTGGCACCATCAAGGGCGTATCCGTCTGATTCAAATGGTGGCTCCCCCTTATAATTAATTTCGTTTAACTTATTCAAATGTTGAACTATATTTCCATCATCTTCTATACTTGATAAGGAAGACTGGTCGATCGAGTCCAACAGTGTCTGTTAAAGGTTTCATTGTCCTCCATTTATCGGCCGTTTGGAATTCAGTCGGGAACTCTTCCATATTGATGAAAATTACGGATTGATCGATCTTTTTACAGAGATCAGATACCTCATCTTTCAATGGATACATCCACGTATCCAATGCCAATCCAATCTGGATTCAAATTGTGTTGAAAGAGAGTAATTTAAATGATCCTGATAAAAATACCGAAAGCGCTTTTCTGTGGCCAAAGTGCGCAAAGTTGTGGCTCCACCGAATGAATGGCCAGCCATTACTGGATTACTTAAATCCATAGATCCCTTTTAGAGATGCATTTTGATTTAAAATAACTAAAGCAGTAAATATGAACATCAATCAACTCACTTTGAATTGATTTAAATCGACTGTTGATAGAAGAAGATGATTTAGGGGTTGTCCTTCGTTGAGTTGTATAAGGATGTCGAGGGTGCGGATGCACTCTTGGGCTCGGAAGAGGAGCTGGGAGTTTCTTAAGCCCATATCGTCCTTTTCAGGGATTGCAGGATTAAATTTAACCCATTCTTTCTCTTTGTAATTCCCTTTACTATCTTTAACCAAATTGTAGCTCAAGCAAGCCGAATGTTCTCTAATATAGATACACCATTAATTAAAAATAATAGTAGCATACTTTATTTATTACGGTACCTATGCTCAGGAGCCGCTACGATGAAGCCATTAGAAGCGAGCTCAGAACAAATTGTTGCGTAACCACCACGATAACTCATCAATCCGTGTGAGAAAACAATAACAGGGAATGCCTGATTATTTTTCTTGTTCAAATCAGCGTCAGAAACGATTGGGGAGTAATTATTTGCTGTTTTATTAACAGTATTATATTATTTTAACAGAGGAATCAAATGATATATTTACAATATTTTACCTGAAGTATATGAGATGATCGAAGAGAGAAGTTTAGATCCAAAAATTGGGATCCAATGTAAACATCTCAAAGGTGAATACAATTTGAAAAAGCTATTTGAAATGCCCTCCGCGTAACGGACGTGGGGGAACGCTCTCGGCCAACTTGAAGAGTGATCCTACATTATGTAACCAATCATAACATCGAAAATGAAATTTTTTAGGCAAAAGCTATATTTTACGTAAACGTTTTGTAATTCGGTTGGGTAATAGAGGCGGAAGAAGGAACCATTTTCCAAATCTGGGCCCACCATCAAGTCCGTGCATCCCACCACATAAGGCCCTGTAACAAAATATTTACATTTAGTTGTAATAGATATTAATTTGAAAAAATAAATAAATAGTGTTACCTTTAGGGGCGGGCGTGTGGAATTTCTTTTCATAAGTCAAAGGAATCGATGGCATTTTATAACATTTTGTCAAGTTGAATTATAAGATAGTAAAGCGAGCTTTTCTGCTCGCGGTTAATAGTATAATTCAGACTTCGCCTGAATTAATCTTAATAAAGAGATGATTTGGATTTCGTTAGGTGGAAGCTGAATGAAATTGATTGGACTTGAATGTTGTAGGAAATGGTTGTGTGGTTAAAAATGTATGATTCGATTGTGTGACTTATTTTAATATAAGCGCTAAATAATTGTAATTGGTTTAGTTAATGGATTGAGATTTAGGTATAGCCATAGTCATCGGTATTGGTTTATTGCCTTCCATCGCTTATTTTGAATGTATGACTGAGGAATCATAAAATAAGCCTAATCTAACCTATCCCATGTGCTAATGTCTTTTCGTGAAACCCTCTTATATAGCTTTGATTATTATGACTTTGTTGGATGTAATCTAGGTTGCATTTTTTCATTGACTGGACATCTATAATATAATATAATATATATCCGTCAAATTTGAGGTACTTCATGAATTAAGGTTCCAAACACTGATTATATTTAATGACGAATTGAAGAATGATGTAATATAACCTAACCAATTCTATAACCTAAATAATTAACCAGGTCATGATAACGAGGTCAATAAAGCTTCATGTTTTTTTTTATCATAAGGAAAGTGTTAAGTATATTCATCGACCTAACTATCCCATCGAAGTGACCGAGTAGATCATTATCGCATTAACTAAATAAATTCGATAATTAGGGATGTAAAAATAAATTCGCAAAATGAGAAAGCGAAAATAATATTCATTCTAAGAATATGAAGAAATAGAAATATTAAATGGAATAGGCGGAGAGAGAGATTGACTTTCTTTCTCACTCTGACGGTCTTTCTCACTCTCCGGAATAGGCATCTTGTGTTTACAATGGATGAAGCTAGCAGACAAAATTCTCCATAGAAACGGATCTGTCTGTTCCATGGAAGTGGAAGTTCCACGGTTGCTAGGCACTGAAAATACGTGGGTCGTTATGGGACCAAAAAGGAATCGGTTAAAACAAAAGTTTTTCTTATTTAAATGAAAATTCCAAAAAAACGCGCCTAGATAATTGAATTTCCTTTCGAATGAACTATTATTTTGTTAAAAGAAAAATCCCTGAAAGGCTAGAATAATCTGGAAGGAACCACATGCCTCAGGGGTCCGAAAAGTTCTGAGAGGACTACTATACGATTCGTATACCCGTAGGGGAAATGAATAGGAGAAGAAATGAATTATTAGGCTCGCTACGCTCGCAATTAATGTACGACCTTCTCGACTTGTCTCACTGAATCAATAATGCATACAGTCTCTATAGATTTGCAATTGATTCTCTTATCTTTTGAAAACCAAACCAAGTTCAAAGATTGAAACTATATTTACTATTGGCTTTAATGACGCTTAGCACGTACAACAGGCTACTATTTGGGGATACACATCTTGGCGGAATGTTGACGAGCATACATATATATACTTACTTATAAGAGAGGCTCCTTTATTTTTGAGTTAAGCTCGCATGTCTAGCCCTACTACCATATTTGTACATGTAATTTAAAGGATGGCGGTTAATACCTCCGAGAGGAGGAACAATACATTCCACAGATTCGCATAAGCATTTGTTGCGTAAAGATGACCTTCAAAATTACGTTTACACCACTCTGTTTGTCGATGCTGGCTTTGAATAAAAAAAAATTCAAAGCGAAAAAAAATTGTCTATCAAATCAATATAAAATTAATATATTGATCCAATGCGATTACACATGTCCAAAAGTCAAAAGCCAAAAGTGAATGTCTTTTTCTCAAAATGTAAATTTATATAATCGTTTTTTTTAAAATCAAATTGAAATGATTCTTTAAAAATGTTCAATCCTCCTCACTTAGAGGAATTCCTGAAAAAAGCAAAACTATAATATTATGGAAAATGTTATACACTATTTTATATATTTACCTAAATGTTTGCGCAAGAATTGCATGATTATGCGATTGTTCAAATCAAAAGCCAAACAAGGATTGATATTTAATTTGAAACCCAGTCCAAATTCTAATATGAATGGAGGGGAAATGAGTAAACATAAATCCGATTGATGAAAATGGTTCGTTCTCCTTTGATGGACATAGAACATGTATAACATTCATCAATAACACAATACAATACATACATATAATGATTCATTTATATGCTTACTTCAATGTAAAGACGAGCCGATCTACTTCGGCGTCTGTTGTGAATCTTTCAAAATTATTTTTCCTTTACCAGTAATATGGAAATCGCTCATCATAAAGTCATCCATGTTCACAAAGAGAATGGGCTGTCGGATTTCTTTGTAAAAGTTTAATTTTTCATCCTTGAAAGGATACATCCAAGAGTCGAATGCCACTCCCAATCTAAATAATTTTAAAAATCTAAATAATAATAATGGTTTCGTTTGTGTATGAATCATCTTTACTTGAATCGTTTATCGAGAGCTAGAGTACGAAGAGTGGTCGCTCCTCCAAAAGAGTGTCCAGCCATCACCAAATTAGTAAAGTCCATCGATCTCTAATTATGAAAAAAATTAAGAAAACAATTAACTTTTTTATATAACCTTTATTAGGAAGTGTTTTTATTCAAAAGTTATGTCTACTTTGAATTGATTCTGATTTAGAGAGTAGAGAAAGAGGTGAATGGGCCCACCATCACATCCGTTCATCCAACATTATATTGTCCTGTGAAATTAAAAGGAAACCTTATTTATGATTAGTTAAAAAACAACAACTTTATTCTACTTTCATAGACTTCATAGGCCTCTTGGAATCGGTGTGTGAGGAACAGATTTACCCTTACCAAATACTCTTAAAGATGAAAATATTCGATAACACGCTTCAACACAAGTTGAATTTTTACCATATTTTTTTTACAGAGCAGAGAAAAAAGTTGAATACCTTGTCGCTCTAATGCTGACGACCTTCCAATTTTTTTTTTCACTTTCACTTTTTGCGTTTAATACAATTACAATTTGTTATTTTAATGCCAATTGTTAGTCGATTCAGTGGTCACTCGTCGTAATTCTTTACTCAGGGCGACATTGTCATATTGTTATATATTTAGCAATTGGCAGAATTGATTAAGCAGCAGTATAAACAAAAAAAAATGAGGTTAAATAGATCGGCGATGTTTAATGTACATAATAAATATAACAGTATAAATATGTGTACAATATAAATGTATGTTGGGTCTTAGGTCGTTTATCAATTCGATCGACATTAATCTGTTGTTTTAATGTATTGGTCGTGTAAACGGAGTATCATATCGTTGGCCCACATACGATGCACGGCTCTACATGAATAAAAAAAAATTATACGAAACCCAGTTACACTATTGTTAACTTTTAAACCAAAATGATTTACTCTGAATACACGGCAGCGTAAGGACTTCCAATGGGTACTTGAATTCGTACACCTATTGTTGGGTAAGCTCTTAATGGAAGCGAAGATGTCAATAGGCAATGGCCATTTCTTTTGCGATTTTCTATTTGGTCAACCATCCTATAGACCTACTCTGTTGCGATAGAAATCCTATTGTTTATCCGTTAAAAATAAGATATAGAAAAAGTCGAGATAATTTTCTTTTTGTTTTGTCAGACTCCAGTCGATATTTTCCTGATATTACACGGACAAATCTGTTATCTATTATATGTGTGACTTTGGGACTGGTTTTGCCCAAAAACCATTAAATGTTGGATTTATTTTAAAATTTTCCTAAAGGCCCGTTCACACGACAGCTTTTTCTACAGAACTACGGAACTAAGGAGCTACAGAACTAATGAAAAACCCATTCACAGTTTCACACGGCCCCTCCGTAGCTCCGTAGTTCCGCAGTTCTGTAGACTTTTCCGAATATCTTTGGACATATTTGTTTTCTGTAGCTCCGTGCCTCCGTAGTTCTGTCGAAATTTTTGGTCATGTGACCATGCTCAACCTATAGATAGCGTTCCTTTTCGTAAAAGCTTGTCTTACAGATGTACACAGAATGTGGCCGTCTGAATTGAAATACAATTTTTTAATGCGTTAGCTCCGTGATACCGTATAGTTCTGTAGTTATGTAATTCCATAGTTCTGTAGAAAAAGCGGCCGTGTGAGCGGGCCATAAGTTCCGAACGGTAGAAAACGGGAAAATTTGGACTTTTTAATAAAGTGGAAAGTCGTTTTTTAGTATTTTATCTTGTGCTGTTGATGTTGATATACATGTAAATTTGTTGCGTCGTGTGAATTACTTTATAATTTTTCAAAAGCGGTGCTCAAAATTTTTCGCTCACCACGAATTAAGCATCTTTCGCTCGATGACCTTTACATTAGAAGTTCACTATAATGAGTATTTGTTCAAAACTGTGAAAAGTATGCGATTGGTCGTTGATCATTCATGTCAAACACCGTTTATTAGTAAAAAAAAATAAAAAGAGTTAATTCAGTTTATCAAGTTAACAGCTCAATAACATAATTTGGTTTAATTTTCAGAACTATTGTGAAATATAATATAAATTATCTCAAAGGAGTTGAGGATGAGTGAATACATTTTTTATCAATTCTTTTAAAGTTAGGGTTTTTCCCAACTAGAATTCACTATAATTAAATTCTTTCGCCAGAACCATTTTGGGTAAGAATGTTAGTTTCGTCAACAAAGACTGAAGCCAGACTCGGGAGATTGGTTGGTAAATTCTTGAGTTGACTGATTTTGGAAGGAAAATTGCTGCATTTTTTTATTGCAACTGTTTTTAGAGCGTTGAAAAAAGTCAAGAAACTATAATCAACATTAGCCACATCAAAGTTTGCAATCCAAAACTCAGTGGCTATTTTAGCTGAAGAAGTGAAGGCTCTAGGATCAATCTGCAAAAAATAAGTATAAATATAAAATAAGTTTTATGTAATATTTTTATCATCATTTATACCGTGAGTCGAGACAGGGGGTCCCCGGAGTTGACTGCTGGTCCAATAACTTTGATACTTGTAGCAGAATTCGTTCCCAAAATCGATGCAGGAATATAAGTTGATACCCCGACGGATAGATTGAGTATTATGTTCCCAATATAACTATGTTCAGGTAAATTATTAAACGCTGCCTGAATTTGTGCAATTGTGTTTCCTGCAGGGCATGTGATTGTAACAACAGAATCACCTGCAGGTACAATACATGAGCAAGGTGCAATCAACGCAGCCGTTGGACAAGTAGCGTTATAATTAACGCCATCGACGAACACTGAAACTAATTTGGGAAGTGTTGGCAAGTTTTTGGGAGGATTGGCTGCAAAAGGAGTATTTAAGCAGTGGTTGAGAAGAACTTTGGTCAAAACATTGAATCCATCCAGAAAACAGTAGTCTAGATTAACCAAATCAAATTGTTCAATGGTGAATAACTTTGCAGCTGCTGCCGAAGCTCTAAAAGCGTCTTCTTTAATCTATATGACGAAAATATATAAATAATATCAATTGAAATAGATATTTTTGTTTGTTTTGTATACCGTGAGTTGTGACAGTATGTTACTAGCTGGTCCAATAAGTTTAATTGTAGAAGCAATGCTACTTCCCAATATGTTGGATGGAATTAAGATTGCACCAGCAGGAAGATTCAAAATAATGTTTCCAACATTAACAGTTGCAGGTAAATTTTGAAAAGCAGCCTGAATTTGTGTGATTGTGCTTCCTGCAGGACATGTTACTGTAATAGCTGGATCCCCTGCAGGTACAATACATGTGCAAGGTGCAAGCAATGCTGCTGTAGGACATGCAGAGATAAAGTTAACACCATCGACGAACACGGAAGTTAATTTAGGAAGTGTCGGCAAGTTTTTGGGAGGATTCCCTGCAAAAGGAGTATTTGAGCATTGGTTGAGAAGAACTTTTGTCAAAACGTTGAATCCAGTCAGGAAACTGTAATCAAGATTCACCAAATCAAATTGTTCAATGGTGATTAGCGATACTTTGGCCAACGAAGACGCAAAAGCGGCAGAATTAATCTATGCCAAAATATTTAATCAGAAGAATTATAATTTTAATTATATTAATTGATTTGAAAGAAATGATAATTGTTTTTTTTACCGTGAGTTTTGACAGAATGCTACTATCAGAACCAATAAGTTTTATTGTAGAAGGAATGCAACTTCCCAATATGTTGGATGGAATCAAGGTTGCACCAGCAGGGAGATTTAGAATAATGTTTCCAATATTTGCATTTACTGGTAAATTGTTAAACGCTGCCTGAATTTTTGCAATTGTGTTTCCTGCAGGGCATGTGATTGTAACAACAGAATCACCTGCAGGTACAATACATGAGCAAGGTGCAATCAACGCAGCCGTTGGACAAGCAGCGTTATAATTAACGCCATCGACGAACACTGAAACTAATTTGGGAAGTGTTGGCAAGTTTTTGGGAGGATTGGCTGCAAAAGGAGTATTTAAGCAGTGGTTGAGAAGAACTTTGGTCAAAACATTGAATCCATCCAGAAAACAGTAGTCTAGATTAACCAAATCAAATTGTTCAATGGTGAATAACTTTGCAGCTGCTGCCGAAGCTCTAAAAGCATCTGCTTCAATCTATATGACGAAAATATATAAATAAAATCAATTGAAATAGATATTTTTGTTTGTTTTGTATACCGTGAGTTGTGACAGTATGTTACTAGCTGGTCCAATAAGTTTAATTGTAGAAGCAGTGCTACTTCCCAATATGTTGGATGGAATTAAGTTTGCACCAGCAGGAAGATTCAAAATAATGTTTCCAACATTAACAGTTGCAGGTAAATTTTGAAAAGCAGCCTGAATTTGTGTGATTGTGCTTCCTGCAGGACATGTTACTGTAATAGCTGGATCCCCTGCAGGTACAATACATGTGCAAGGTGCAAGCAATGCTGCTGTAGGACATGCAGAGATATAGTTAACACCATCGACGAACACAGAAGTTAATTTGGGAAGTGTCGGCAAGTTTTTGGGAGGATTCCCTGCAAAAGGAGTATTTGAGCATTGGTTGAGAAGAACTTTGGTCAAAACGTTGAATCCAGTAAGAAAACTGAAGTCAATATGAACCAAATCGAATTGTTCAATGGTGAATAACGTTGCTACAGCTGTCGAAGCTCTAAAAGCGCCAGATTCAATCTGTGACGAAAATGTATAAATAAAACCAATTGGAATATATATTGTTTTGTTTTGTTTACCCTGAGTTTTGACAACATATTGCTAATTGGTCCAATAAGTTTAATTGTCGAAGCAATGCTACTTCCCAATATGTTGGATGGAATCAAGTGTGCACCATCAGGAAGATACAAAATAAGGTTTCCTATGTTGCTATTTGCAGGTAAATTTTTAAAAGCAGCCTGAATTTGTGCAATTGTGTTTCCTGCTGGACAAGTCATGGTAATAATAGGATCTCCTGCAGGAACAGTACATGAACAAGGTGCTATCAATGCTACCGTGGGACACGCAGCGTTATAATCAACGCCGTCGACGAGCAATGAAACTAATTTAAGAAAAGTTGGTAGGTTTCTGGGAGGATTAGCTGCAAAAGGAGTATTTGAGCATTGGTTGAGAAGAATTTTGGTCAAATCATCGAATCCAGTCAGAAAACTGTAATCAAGATCAACCAAATCAAATTGTTGAATCGTGAATTGCGTTGTTCTAGCTGCTGATTCTTTGAATGCTTTAACATCAATCTGTGTAATAATCATTTAATAACATAATATTGTGTTTAAATCGTTCTATCCACTAAAAATTTACTACCGTGAGTCGTGACAAAGTGCTTCCTGGTGATCCAATCAGTGAAATAGTATCAGCAGTAATTCTTCCTATGAGGTTGGCTGGAATACTTATGTCTCCAGCGGGAAGATTTAGAACTACTTTTCCAATTTTTGTATTTGCCGGTAAAATGTTGAATGCATTCTGAATCTGGGCAATTGTTGTTCCTGTGGGACAGGTAATAGAAATTGATGTAGCCCCGGCAGTATCACTACATGAACAAGGAGCCAATAATCCTGTGTTGGAGCAGTGATCGTTGTAGATGACGCCGTCAATTATGATGGATATTAGACTTTGAAGTGTCGGCAAATTTTTTGGATGAAACCCTATGGTAGGAGTATTGATGCATTGCTTGATGAAAATATTGCTCAACAAATGGAATCCCTTCAAGAAACTATAATCAAGGAGCCCCAAATCAAAAGCTTGTATAATAAATATTCTAGCTTTAGACGCTGATGATTCGAAGGCATCTTTATCAATCTGTGTTTAAGAAATGGGTTATTCGATGAAATAATTAGAAAACTTGCCATTGTTTTTATTTACCGTGAGTTTAAGTAAGGAATTGCCAATTACTGGCCCAATTAGTTCAATGGTGTCAGCAGCAATATCCCCCAACAAGTTTGCGGGAAGGATTTTTTCACCATGTGGAATATTGAGAACTACATTTCCAATGTTGGCATCCGATGGTAAAGTTTTGAATGCATTCTGAATTTTTGCAATCGTCGTTCCAGCAGGGCAGGTAATTGAAGCAATTTTAGCTCCCGCTGGAACCCAACAGGTACAAGGAGCTAGCAATGCAGCATTGAAGCATGGATTTGTGTAGATGGAGCCGTCAATCAAAATGGATATTAGACTTGGAAGGGTCGGCAAATTTTTCGGTGGGATCCCAATTGTAGGGGTGTTGATGCATTGATTGATGAAAATATTGGTCAACACTTTGAATCCTTTTAAGAAACTGAAATCAAGAATTTCCAAATCAAAAGCTTGAATAGTAAATAATCTAGCTTTGGACGCTGATGAAGCAAACGCATTCATATCAATCTGAAGAAAAAGGATCAACAAAATTAAATTATTTTACTTTTTATTATCGTTTCTATACTGACCGTGAGTTTTGATTTAATAGCTGACCCAATCAGTTCAATGGTTTCAGCACCAATACTTCCCAACAAGTTTGCGGGAATTATATTTCTACCAGCAGGAAGATTGAGAACTACATTTCCAATGTTGGAATTCGCTGGTAGAGTTTTGAATGCATTCTGGATTTTGGCAAGGGTCGTTCCTACAGGGCAGGTAATTGAAGCAGTTTTAGCTCCCGCAGGAGCATCACAGGTACAAGGATCCAACAATGCTGCATTGGAGCATGGATTGGTGTAGATGACGCCATCAATGCGAATTGATATTAGACTTGGAAGGGTTGGCAAATTTTTCGGAGGAAATCCTACGGTAGGAGTGTTAGTGCATCGATTGATTAAAATATTTTTCAAAACATTGAATCCAGCTAAAAAGGAGTAATCAAGATTTTTCAAATCAAATCCTTCGATGGTCAATGCTGTAGCTTGAGCTGCTGATGCTGTGAAAGCCCTAGCATCAATCTGCGACAAAAAAAAATTAGAATTTCGAGCGGTTTTTTTTCTGGTTGTCTTATACCGAGAGTTGTGACAAGGATCCAATCAATTTTATGGTATTAGCAGCATTAATGCCGAGGAATTGGGCTGGAACTTCCCCTGTAGCCAAATTGAGGATCAAATTGCCAAGATTTGTGTTTGCGGCAATCCTATTAAATATGGTATTTAATTGTGCTATAGCTGTGCCAGAAGGACAATTAATGGTGCCATCGACGCATGTGCATGGAGATAGTAGGCTGCTATCAATACAGCTGTTATCATTGGGGACAGCAATGCTTATTGTTACATCAGGATAATTTGCCAAGAAGCTAGATGGCATTGAATTTCCTCGATTCGTTCCTCGGCGTAGATTAAGTGTCACCGATTCAATGAACAGCCCACCTGGAATACGGGAAAAAATATCCAAGGTATCTGCTGCTGTCAAAGTTGGACAAACTATATGTCCCACTCGAAATTCGACAAGTCCGGGTGTGACAGTGCAATAACAAGGCGTCAATATTCTACGAAGTGGACAAGCTTTAAGCCCTATAATTTACAGAGAAAGCATTTTTAATCTCAATTAAGTTTCAAAATCATCCAATAATATTTACAGGTGTAAAAATAGCGAAAAGGACTTCTGCCCTCTCGGCTAATTTCCATACTTGATGTAGATTCTAGTAATAAAATATTTAAAATAATCAACAACAGTGATTTAATTATTAATGGTGGGTTCAGTGAAAGAGTACCATAAGCAGAAGGCGTAAGTTGTGATTGGTATGGAGAAACGTTTGGCTGATTATAAAAAGTAGAGACCGACTTAAAATAATGCGGAAAATGTGGCTTAAAATACATAGACGCCGGTTCTTTCTCAGCAGAAGCTAGATCCGCAGCGATCGACAGAATTCCCCAGGATACTATAGCCTGAAATCCCATAAAAGGGGAAAATATTAAATTTTTATAGCATTCTGTTTTTGTAATATTATTGCAACAAAAAAAAACAGATACTCAATACATGAAAATGGATCTCTACGAAATAAACTACCATGTTCTTAAAAGTGGCAGATGTACTATAGCTTTTTTGCACAAGTTAGTTGTGATCTATCTGTCAATATCATCCATGCGGTAGATATATCAGAGGAACATGACTCTAGTAATCTAGTTTATTTAGTATGGTACTACAGTTTTCAGTCAATGACTTTCCGTTATACAAATGGAAAAACTCACAAATAAGAGTAGGGACGGATTGAGGGTACACTGTCTCAACATCGTTTAAATTACTAATGATATTATCATGTCTAAATAAATATTATCAATCATTATATCGATTCCTTTATTCTGATTTATCAAAACCGTTCGATCATTGAAATACGAAAAAGCTCGTGCTCTTCGCTTGTCAGCTACTTTGTAAGACTCTCACTACAAAATAAGATAAAAATATTTATGCTCATCGCTTCTTTTCCACTCATATTTAGCCGGTAATATTCTGATGGCTCGTTCTAAATGTTCTCAATTATAGTAATAAGTACTGGTAAGTAATGAAAAGGGGCAAAAACATATCCCTACTGATTAAAAAAAAAAGTAAAAAAAAAAGTTGTAAAATGATAACTTATTTTTATTCACGCCGCCCACTTTGACTTTTCCTTGATATCATATGAAATCTGAATCGTTCATGTTACGGCCATATCACGTACTCACGGTATACTCTATATGGATAGTAACAAACGATTATATAGTTCGAGAAAATCGTTTCTTCGGAGTAGATCAATTGAGATGGAGACTAGCTCAAACTATAACAGCGACGAGCTTTTCAATCAAATAAATAAATATTTCCGTTTATCATAAGATTAATGGCAAACACGTATTTTTATTTAGTACAAACTTACGTTGATGAAACGAATGAAAAGCGATGCAATATTGGCATGTTTTTACTATATAACATGATGGTTCTACAATGGGGAAACATTCTAAAGTGAAGCTCTCCACTACCTCCTTTCAGTTTTTTTAGCAGCGAGCACAATTTAGATAGTCGCTCCCCTAGTAGACACATCTTGTACGAAGTGTGTTAAGACTTAAGAAGTAAGAACCGGTCTCTCTTATATGAATACCCTTCTGTACGCACTTTTTACGTCGGGTGCTTTCTAGAATAGTGGCATTTCGTCTTGCAAATGCTGAATTATTGGATAAAATACTCAAATTATACTATATATGTTAATATATCAGCCTACCGACCCAATAATAATTTACGTCTTTTGCATCAAAACAACAGTATTTGAATTAAGTGCATTAAAATTAAGTGTATCAATAACTGGATTTGGCTTGGAACAAAGACGGAAGAAGCAATAATGAGTCTTATTGAATATTACTACCGCATACGGTTATAATTATACTAAATGTTTTAAAATGCTTTGATATTGGAAAATATTTCAAGATGTTAACAAAGAATATTGAAATACCTTTGAGTATATTAAGTTTCAAAAGTTTGATACTTTGCATTTAAAACTGCAATCAAGAACATTTGCATGGCGCCCATATACAACCTGTATTGTCTGGCATTAAACATTTGAACTAATGCTTTCATAAATCTTCTATTTCAAACATAAAATAAAAACACGTACCCTTAATGATGGAAGATGCCGAGTCATTCTCAGCTCGTTATCTTTCCGCAGCAAGTTATCTTCAGCAATTTGCTCCGCTTGCCCACGTAATTCTTAGACGACTGTACTTCTCATAAAACCTCTTCCCGATCGTCATCAATGGTCATTGGAAATGCTTCAACCATCCACCGTTATGTGATTATATGACATTGAAAGAAAACCGTTCACATCTTCAACCAGTCATGATATCGAACTACCTTCGCAAATCTAAAAAAAACCTGTTTAAGTATGCAAGCCAAAGTGTCAACCAGGGTGTGGCTAATGGCGTAACCAAGATGGCTTTGTTCCGTTCCCTTCCTAGTTCTCCTTCTGATCATGATACTTGATGAAGGTTTCCTTCATTTCCTTCATCATAATACTTAAATCTGTTTCCACTGCTCATACTATTACTTCCACCTTTTCAATCTTGTCTGAGTATACACCCTAAGTGAGGGTTTAGCAAAAAGCAACACACGTTTGTGTTTTAATCAAATGCAGGTCAACAAGTTTTTCTTCTATACCTTTCATAGAAGGGGGCATTGGCCGATGAAAAAAACAACTAATCTTCCCACAAATTCAGTTGCTTTGCGATTGCTTAGGTTATGTATTTTTACAGCTAGGTTCCAGGAGGTTCCCCGAGGGATCTCGTGTATAGACCGTGCCACAGTCTCTCTTTTTCAGTGTCGCCTCTTGCAACTTCTCCGCACTGGAGCAGCCACAAATGTTTTTACTACTGATTTCACTGAAGTCTCTTTAGGAAAAAGAAATAATAAACAACTTCATAAAATTAAAAATGAAGTTTCATGCCGTAATATTTGCCAGTCAAAAACTGATCACGTCTGGATGATTGCTTAGCAGTAATTTAAACACTTAGTAGTAATTTAACATTTTTGACTACTTTCACCGATTAAAATTGCCAAAGGAACTCCACACATGAAAAGATGCAGCTTACAAAGTGCTTTCGAAAAAACACAGGTCAAGCCGATGTTCGGCGAGTTATTTAATAAAAACGTAAGCAAGCTTCCGTGGAGAGCACTTTCCAATGATGTCAATCACGTGTTCACCGAAAGTACCCTGTGGTCAGACATAAAGAAAAACGTTCAGCTCAGTGCTATCTATTGGGATTCCGTGGAATGTAAAGAGGTCCCCCAAAATATAAAAATTAGCATAATAGTATCACGACATTTGGCATGAGTGCGCCAACTGGTGATTAGAATCCCTACGGAAAATGGTGTTGACTCTACAATCGATAGTTTACATATCGATTGTATAGAATCGATTACTTTCTTATGACGTACGTAAAGGGTCGAAATTTAAATTTGAATACGTACAATTTGAGTATCAATTGAAACAAATGACTTTTCTTAATCTCATAAAAACAGTTTCTTATTATATTAAAAAATTGCAAGTAACAGTTTGTGTACCTAGAGAAAGAGATATATATCTTTAAACATAACAGAATGCGGTATACACACAAATTTATACATATCGAAATATTGGGATATTTGATAAAATGGTAGTTTAATAATGTTTTTTTTTATACTACTGAAAAATTATTCTTTCATTGATTGTTAAAGATAGAAAATATTTTAAATGGCAAATATAGGCCTAAGCGTTTTAGTGTCATTAAACAATTTCCACTAAGATTAAAACCAAGTGCAATGTAATTGACGAAATAATTAATTTTAAGTGATAAAAATATGATTTTTTAAAAATAACGAAATACATAAATTGGAACATACGATTGAATCCTATTTGCTTTATAAAATAATATCACATGCTTAAAACGGAATATAAAAAAGGCCTTACTCAGACTATTTTTTGTTGATCACCGTCAATTCCTTTTACTGAATATTAATTGCACGAATGCACATTGCACGGTGATTTTTTTTGCTCACAGGTTAAGGTTATGTCCGGCAACAGCGCACTTCGCACTTGTTGTGAGATTGTCACTAATTGCATGGCTGGGCAACTTGGGGATGCTACCTTGTATTTTCCCGTGAGTCGATATATTTTGTCAGAGTCTGAATTTTTGCGATTTTTTTTCTATGTCCACTTCGATGAGTCGCGATCCTAGTGATCAATTTCTCAAAGAAATCCTCATGGTTTGAGAGAACTGGCGACGGATTCAGCTAATTTGCTTTTCCATAAAAATTTTTATATCGCGGAGAGCGAGAGAACTGAACTCTAGCTCCTAGAGCTACGACTCTCCGAGCTCGTTAATGTATTCCGAGTACATAGTCAACAGGCTATGATCAGTTATCAAAATACTAGTTCCGCTCCTCGTATCGACCTGATGGCCTTGGATTCTTTTTTTTTTATGACCAAATTAAAAAAAAAGAAATAAGGAAGAGATAAAAAAATTAGGAGAAATAAACTGACCTGTAAATGAAAAAAATGCAAACAAATATGATCAGGTTCAATGCATCAAATGCCAGCTTAATGACCAGCTATATATAGAGATAAACAAATCAATCTGCATTTGGTCTACAGTATACATAATGTATATTTAGAAATGTATTATGTACATTTATTCACTTATGTAACCTAACTGTGTGAGTGATTTGACATTGTGTGATGTCACTATCTGAATTTTGGTAGAAAGGTAGATCATTAACGTAGCCTATATGTACTGTACCACCCCATCAAAGCCCAGAAAAGATGTTACATTTCTCACTCAATTGCTTGGCTAATAATAACAATTGCTGCATTAAGGAACAAGAAATAATATGGATAAGAAATGCAAGTGGTCGTCCCGTTATAAATAATATAATAATTCTAATAATTAAATGACATTGATAAGCTAGGGAAATAATATGGATAGATTTGTCTGTATACTTACAGTTTTGAAACGACAGTTTAATGGTTCTTACAACACAATTAATCCCCTTTCTCTCACAAAATAGGATTACACCTACTCTCCAAATACTCTGTTCGGAAAATAGAAAAGAAATAAATAGAAATTGTCATTACAGCACAAGCAAAGAAAAAAACATAATTACCATTTACCCATAAAAACAAGACACTGCGTAGAATTCAACATTAACAGCAATGTTGCTAATAATTTTTTATTTCTTTGCAAGAAAGCCGTAGGCAATCGCTAAGGTGAAAAGAATCGCCGAGGTGAATCCAAACGCTGAAATAGATAAGGCCAGCCAAACAATAGAGAGAATGGCTCACACCTGAACGGACTTAACACCCAGAGCCCCTACCGTCTACAGCTTGAAATCCCATGGGCTGCATACCGCCAACATGGACACCAACAAAGATTGCAGACGAGGAACAAAAGATGGTACTGCAATAGATCAGCTGTCTCTCTACGGGTTTGTAGGTGTTGACTAATCAGAAAATAGGGGAATAAAGGTTTTGAGACTCGCTCCAGAAAAAATATTTAAAAAAATATATTTCAAAAGTATTTCGTCAGATTTTCTAATTCATGGATAAATAAATGTTTCTTCCAAATGAACTATTATTTCCGTCATGTGAACTTCATAGTTCTTTATTCAAATATTTTGTTTTGTAGCCTATCGCAGAGACTAGTAATTTTCGAGAGAGAGATAAATAAAAAAATTACCACACATGTTCGACGCGCATCTCTATCATCCCCTAAAGTGGCATTCTTTTTCATAATAAAGCACATTGAACAAAAATTGTACATGTTTTAACTTCTTTTTTCGCATATGTCTACCCTCTGCAGTGCTAAGTAAATAAAATTGAATAATGGACTATGAAACTCTCATGACGGGAATTATATTCATTTCGTCAATTTTAATAACTTTCAGTATAAATCTTAGATTAATTACAGGTAATATTTCAGTAAATTTAGAATCACCGCTAGAGGTCATGACTGCTCGAGCCGTGGAAAATTTCAAGTGCGGTATTCGAAAAAATATTGAAATAAATTTTATAAATATATTCGCACAGCCCGTGGCAACTGGAGGTCAACGCTAGCGCTATTTCGAAATTGACCGTCAGAGGCGCGACTGCTCGAGCAGGGACTCTGAAAAAATCTCTCAATGTCGAAAGAAGACTTTGAAATTATCTCAAAATCCGACGGCTAAAAAGTCGGAGTTGCCCAGTCATATTAACAGCGCGTCCGCGAGAAACCGGGCGAAGGAGTATGCGGCGGGCCGGAGTGAAACCACTAATTTAACGCTTATTGCGCTATAAATAAAATAATAATTTGGAAAAACCAATTTTGCAGAGAAAAATATTGCGCATTTCATGTGTTGTTATTTCTAAATCATAGAGATAACAGAGTAAAGTTAATAATTTAATAATATTTTATTCCGGAAGACATGAATTTAACGATCGAGAACGCCTGACCTTGGTGGGGTGGAAAAAGAGCTGGTATACTATGAAAACAGCCGTACACGCAGTCCTCCTTCTGGCCTTCATTATAAAAAAAGAAAATGAAAATGGCCTTCAATCCAACATGAAAATAAAATTTAATTTTTGAAAAAAGGGAGCCTTTTTTTCTAATGAAGGCATTACATACTTGTTTCAATATTTTCAATAAATGAACTTAAAAAAGCCTTAACTTTTTTTGCAATGTTTCTACAAACTGTAACTTTCACTTACTTCACAATTTTTCTGTTGCAAAGAATAAGTTCCATAATTTACCAATTCACATAGAAAAAGTGATTTTTACCTATTTTTAACCTTTTTAAAACATATAATAATTACATTTTTATTGACAAATTCAGAATCAGCAAAAAATTCTGAATCTGATCATGGGTGTCAAACGGCTCAAGCCAGTCAGAAAAATTTCCAAGGAGTGGTGGGACGAGATAAAGTCGTAAGCCCTATACTACGCCGTGTTAATTTTTTCGACGGGCAGAACTGTGACGTCAGAGGCCTTCAAAAGTCACGTGACGAGCGTTTTTTTTGCGCGCAAAATTTTGGAGTGTATGATGAAAACTATGAAAACAAAATTCATAAAATATACCATTCGACTCGCCACAATTCTACGAATCGAAGGAGGGGTTGGACACTCAAGAATAGGCAAAAGATTCTTTTAGTTCTCGCTAGTCCTTTTTGCACTAACAATTTCCTGAGGCAGTAAGAATATGGGTTTCGGCAACCAGTAGAAATACGCACTAGCTGACGGCATGCCTAGGGTGTTCCATTTTGACCTTACTTTTGAAATTTTTGCTGGGGCTTTCCCATGTCGTGTGAAATGCGCTAAAAAAAATGTGTGATTTTTTATTTTGATGGAATTTTATTTTTAGGGGTCCCCCAGCGTGAAAAACGCGTGAAAAAGCGTGAATTTTATGCATAACGGATGATGCAACATGAATAAAATTAAGGGGGCCCTGAAAATACATCTTAGGAGCATTAAAAGTCCCCCTGCAAAATTGTGTTTTGATATGACTTATTTTAAGGGTCGCCCAATAATGTTGAAAAGTTAGTCGGCTCTACGGGAAACCCTTATGGAGTAATAATCAAGAAAAATATTTTCTTCAAACTTATATTTTTCAATGATTTTTGTAATGGAAAATATAACAGAGGCCTAAATGAACATAATTACAAAGTTTTAGCTAGATTGCCTTAAGCGTACTCTTTTTATTGAAATTGAAAAATTGCAAATTCTTAATGGTAGAGTGCTTGACTTATGTGAAAAGATATAAAAGTTATAAATTAAAATAAAATACTTCTACTGATTGGATTTTGATCAAATTTGGAACAATAAGGCATTACCATCTCATCATTACAATGAGACCAGCAAATCTAAAAATATTTAAAAAATAAATGGTAAATTTCACCCTTTTTATAACTCCATAAGGAATCCATGTACTACTAAACCTATTTTTAGAAAGATTGGGCGACCCTCAAAACAATTTTTATTGAAACTAAATTTGGCAAGGATGTTAGTTAGGCTATACTTTTTATGTAGCTAGACACCCTTAATTTTATTCGTAATACATAATCTGTTGTGCATAAAATTCACGCTTTTTCCCGCGTTTTTCACGCTGAGGGACCCCTAAAACTAAAATTTCATCAAAATAAAAAATCACACATTTTTTTGAGCGCATTTCACACGACATGCGGAACCCCAAGCAAAAAATTCAAAAGTAAGGTCAAAATGGAACACCCTAGGCATGCCCTAAAGGACTTGTTAGTGCAAATAGTCCAGAATAGTTCACGTTTTCTTGTGGATTAAACTAGTGCACGTTACTTTAAAAACGTTGCTTTTTCTGGGGGGTCCAATCTCTCGGAATCGAATGGTTTACTTATCTAAAAACTTTATTTTAAATTTTTAATGCCCATTTTGATCTTTTTTTAAAAGAGTCAAACGGAAGGTCCATTGAAATGGGTCACAGATGACCATCCCGAAAGGAGACTTAATCAAAACGAACTGGATCAAACTAGGGTGTTCATTTCTATAAAATAACGTAGACTAATAAACAGAATTCTTCAGTTAATAAACAATAGATAATGTGGTCGCCATCGATTCTTTTACCTTTGTTTGATTCGTCTAGAAGGTTCTAGAAGGTGTTTTGTTGATTAGACCTACCTAGCCATTCCCAGTTCTAGGTCATCATATCGTAAGAACGTAATAAAACCCATAATAATAGCTACAAGAGAAGCAGTAATCTGCACACACATTTAGACCAGTCTCAATTAATTTTGGTCACATATTTTGGTACCATGCACATGCAGTAAAGCCCAGTTATTAGTTTGACACAAAAATGTTTTAAAATTAATAAAATGCTGCCGATAAGTTTCATGGAGCTTTGTTCGTTCGATTCGGAGTTCAGCTCGATTTGCCGTTCATTACAATTCGATCGGTAGTCGGTACTTCGTTCGCCATGTTTTTCATATATTTAGAGAAACTGTTATTATAATAATAAACGCACTTTTGTCATGATGCTTTAGTATTATTTATTTATTTAAACTAACTATCGTACCCAAAACTAGAGGTGTATATCAAACTATTTAAAAAAAGGTCGCAAAGTCGAAGAGTCGAAATGTCATTTCTCAGTTGTTCATCCTCAGTTCTCCTAAGCAACGGAAGTTCAAAATTGTTTGGATTCGCCTGCCATTTCGATGATATATCCATGATCGCTTATGGCGTTTTCCATTGGTGGGGTAAAAGATATATCCTAAAATCGGATTCTTGTCTCATTGAAACTCGATTCTTCCCGGATTCCAGAATCTCAATGGAACTTGTTTTATGTTCTCGAACCAAAAATCTCCATATTTTTTTTGCTTTTTGCGAGTGTCCTGCCTAAACAGTTGCGTTATCCCCTGTTTCCGCTCTCGGGGAAGTTTTTTTTATCGTTGCTTATTGATGATTGACCAGGTCGGAGAAGTCGGAGAGTTGAACCATTATGAATTGGCCGAACTGGTTGGAAAAGTAGGAAAAGGTTTTTGGTTCCGTTATTACAAATTGATCGACTTGGTTGGATAGGTATTTTATTGGAAAACGACCGTCTTGGTTGGATAGGTCGAAAAAAGTTTTCAGCCTGTTATTTAAAAATTGATCGACCTAGTCGTAAAGGTCGCAGAGTTTTTTTAAAGATTGGTTTGGTTGGAGAGGTGAGAGTTTGTCAGACGGCAATAAAAAAAACTTAACGATGGTCGGAGAGGTCGGAGAGGATTTTTTTGGGGATCGTTTTAAATAATAGCCTATACGCCGGAGAAGTCGGGAAGGTAATTTGGTGAAATTTTTTTCCTGGTCGGAGAAATTTTTTATAGCCATTGATGAAATAAAAAATAGTCGGCCTGGCCGGAGAGGTCGGAGAAGTTTTTTAATTTGAAATATTATTTGATTGAAGTGATAAGAGGGAACTTCCGATAAGTTTATAGAAAAATAATTGAACTAGTCGGATTGGTCGGATAGGTTTATTAGCATTACAATTTAAACATAACCGACCTGATCGGAGATAATTTTTGAAAAATGAAAAAAAACCGTTCATTGATAAATAATCGATCTTGTCGGAGAGGTCGTAGAGATGTTTAGTACCGTTATTTTAACATGACCGACCTAGTCAGGGAGGCTTATTTGGACAGTCATTGAATGGTTAATATCGACGTGGTTAAAGACTCAGTCGGAACTCAAGAGAGTTTGATTAAAGGTCTCCGACAATAAGAGGAATTTGGTGTGCGCTTACATGTGCCGGCACTGGTACTGGCGTCCAAGTCGCCGTGCTCTTTACTATCATAGTCGGGCTGGCACAATGAATATTGGCATATGAATATTGGAGCCAGAGTACGGACAGCCTCTCGAAAAAGTTGCCCTTGCCCTTGACTAGTAGAACGACTGACGAAAAAAAAATTAAAAGTCACTTCCACGGCACTTGGCAAGTGAAAATCGGTTTCGAGAATCTCAACCCGAATCGGGGACTCGGGTTGAGATTCTTGAGAATCCGGCTAGATTCCCAGATTTAATCGCCCAATGGAATATACGTATCCAACTCTTACCCTACCAATGAAATACGTTTTTCGACGGATTTGCAAGAATCTGAGAATCTACCCTATAGGGAGGGTGCAGAAATTTCTGCTACAAAAAATTTTAACCCGTTGGCGGCCATTTTGACGGGGATTTTATACAGGGCTTATGGCCGAATCTACCGAATCGGCCACGGAGAGAAGAGAGAATCGGCCGAATCACGGAGAAGATAGGAAATTCAATTCCGGATTTTTTCATGTGCGAAGTCCCCTTTTTTTAAAAAATGTTTTGACCTCGAAAATGCAAAATAACGAATAGACTTCGAAAATCCCGCTGCAGGGCTTATGGGCGAATGCGCAAAGCCGATTCGTAATTTTGCATTTTTCATGGTCAAAAGATTTTCAGAAAAAAGGGACTCCACACATGAAAAAATCCAGAATTGAATTTCCCATCTTCTCCGTGATTCGAAAATACGTGTCATAATCTTATTTCTCGAGATATCCGCAAAAAACTGCTTTTCGTCATAAGCCCCTGTATAAAATCCCCGTCAAAATGGCCGCCACACGGGTTAAATTTCCTAGCAGAAATTTCTGCACCCTCCCTATTACCAATGGAAAACGCCATAGTGACTTTTAGTCAGAAAAGTAAATACTGTATGTAGTCAACCTTAATTGAAAAAAAGTGCGTCTGTTTAAATGATGCTCGCTACCGGAGTAAATTACCGTACTCGAGACAAAATATTGTAGCAGTCGATTAGCATCTGTTGTTATACAAGCCCAATCTTGGTATGAATTAAAGAAACGCTGCTCTTCACGGTGATTTCCGCACCATATCGTGATTTCCTCTTCCACTTGAAAGGGTCAATATTATTTATGAAATCGCTGATTTACTCAAGTTTATACCATTATTTTAAACTGTCATGAACTGAGCAGGATTGTCAGCTTCACGGTAAGTCGGTAACTGATTGCCGGCAACGTGATCGGCTTCAAAAGCTTGTAGCCTGTTGTTAACGCTCCGTACGTCGGTAAAAAAAAAAGAATAATCAACTTTTTGGATAATTAAGAAGTAGTATTTCAATAGGTCAATAGGTAGTATTTACAAAATTTAATACCACACACTTCAGTTTTTGTTCCAAATAAAAAACGCAATGGTCATGGAGATTTGAATTACATCGATCAGATATTTTTGGAATCTGTCAATTCCTTTTTTAAAATCTTTTAGATAAGCTAAGTATCTTCCATTTAAAAACAAATAAAAATGGGTTTTCTTTAATTTATAATAAAAAGCGGATAATAAATCAAATAAATCAAGCCCCTATACTTTGCGCTCCCTGCACATCTTCAGCTTTCTAGAAGATTCTCATTTTTAATGTTACCAAAAAGAAAGATCAAAATTTTGAAAAATAAATAAATAATTATTTTTAAACGAGTATCTTCCAACATACTATTATATCGCGTATTCGCGTAATGTGGTGGAAGGTGTATGTTAAAAAATTATATTTTCAAGGAACCCAAATTGCAAAGGACCCAAAAAACAATACATAAATACTTGCTTACTTTCATGGTATAAACTGTATTTAGGCTGTATGTAGGCTGTATGTAGGTTCTTCTGAAACTTTTCAAGTCCATTATTAAATGCATCGATGGTTTTCAGTTTTGTTTTGAGGCTGTTGAAAAGAGTAAGGAGTAAGATAAATATTCGGCACCAGTTGACATCCGACACACATTTTCCCTAGAGCTATTCAATAGAGCACCAACTGTGATATAAATGTGCTGACTAATATTGTATGTAACTTCTGCAAAGCCAAGCTATGTTGTATATCTTTCAGGACAGAAATGGAATCTTCCAAGATCCATATGCTCGAATTTAACCGTCCAATATTAGTATACCTAATAACTCCCAGTATACTTATAGTAGATTAGTAGGCCTACTCTTTTTCGCCTCTGCAAGAATCTGACCATTATTAATTATGAAATGATCTATTTTATTTTACGTTTTAACATTGTTAAAGCCAAAAGTTGGTTTGTTCTTTTCATTCTTTATCGACCTTTTAAATTTATGTTATATGTGAATCTTTATCATAGCAGTCACAATTGTCTTTTTTAAGAATCGCCTTATTTAACTTCATAACACTTAGACTTAATAATTTGATTTTAATTATACACTAGCTGGCCCTTGCTTCGGCTTTGCCCGAAATGACTTTTTAAATTTGTATTCATTAGTTTTTCTTTTTATTCATAAATTTGTCATTAAAAATGACAAATAATAATAAAGTTTTTAACAAATACATCACGTATTAACATTTCCCAGTTGCCTATATTGATCGTGGTGTTATAGCCCATAGTAGAAACCATTTCAATTTTTTATTCCGCCAATTTGGTAGTTCTCACTTCTCAGGCGGCCAATACGGCCACCTTCGTTCCAGGGCTTGAAACAGGTTTCTCCATTAGTTATGAAAAATTGTTGAAAGTGAAGTTTTGTTTTCTAAAAGATATATATGCAAGTTAATCACCATAGCTTACTGTTAGCGTTTAAAACATTAGCGTTTAATAAGCTCTCCCATCTATTCCTCAAATAATAAAACTTTATTTGTAAGTTAAAAGTTTATCTGCTTTTGCTCTTGCTGCCCCTACCCATATAATGTTTTACCTTTATACAACACTTGGGTTCGTCAACTGGGACTGCAACAGTCTGTCACTCAGTCAATATGTATTTTCCGGACTCCCCGACAATCTTTTTGTTTTATAGATATAGAAAGTGAATTTTTAAAATTATACCTACAAATATACTTTATTTTTATTTACTTATACCCGCACATTTATTTCATATGACATTCATTTATGCATGTTCGTACTTGGTTGTTCTAGAATGGGAGTAGTGGATTTATGAAAAAATGTATAGCTGCTACTGCGAATAATTGTGACACTTTTTCACTAGTAATAGTTAAGGATCTGATGACTGGTCGTCTGGGTTGCCCTTTAAAGTCAATAATCGTTGAAACGTATGCATCGCAATAGTTCAGGAGGTCAACAAATGTGAGCTTTGTGAATGGCAGTCTCATTTCGCGTATGTAGAACATCGCAAGGCGTTTTAATCATCCTCTCACTTCTTGCTAGATCGGGGATCAGATCCTAATAAATATGAAGAAACATGCTTTTAAATTCAGATTTTTATATTTAGAAAAGTGATTTCAATCATCAATAGGGAAAGCTTATAAAAATAAAAAGTTGTTAAAACGCATATCATCGTGTTCAGCGTGAAAAACTGAACAGGATTGTCAATCATCTTTTGTATCAAATACCTTCCTGTTGGCTAGAAATCGACGGAAACGTCGGTGTGTAACGCACCGTACGCGAAACGGCCCTCGGCCCTCCCTCCATCTTGACAATTAAGACAGACATATTTCATAAATTAGTACAACCTCACTGTCTAAAGCATTAACCTTCATGCACCCTGACAGGTAAACAAAGGCAATACTTAAGCATGTGTGGCTGTTCTAATTTTTGAAATACAAAAATGCACTTTTAACACTCTTTAATACGAAATAGTTTAAACATGGCTGCATACATGCTGGAGGTTGAGGGTTTGGTTTCTTCCCAGAAAATTATATTCACTTCTGCGACTGCTGGTGACCAAAATCTGCAATATTACACACGTTTCAATCCACTCTAAATTTAAATTTAGCTGCTTAAAAATAAGTGGTTTTCTATATCGATATGATCGCTATGATTTTCATTTGTGTTATCCTAATAGTAGAAAGTGTGATGAGGCAATTAAACCTAAACATTGAAAGTTGATACTGATTTCAAATTGATCCTTTTTGTGATCAATCAGTATCTATATTTCAAGCATTTAAATCATACATATAAAAAATGTAATTATTAGAAAATTGATACCCCAGTCTAATTTATTAAATTTTCTGGCCCAAAGATGAAAAATTTTTAAGTCCTTTGCTGGACTCTTATGGCGAATGGACTTGTACTTTTTTCCCTGTTCAGCAGTAAGTTTTAACTTTTAAAGTGATAGTGGTATGAATGAGCCAACTATGCAACTGTTGTAAGGAATGATTGGCGCAACGTGTAAATGAAATATTATTGACACCAAATCACGAAGGAAAAAGTAATACTTTCTAGCATGAAGATAAGTATAAGTATAAACTATTGAGAAGATAGACTTTTTAGCTTGTAGAGAGGGACATGATGCCAGAACAAAGCTTTATGTTGAAAAAAAAAAAATTAACAGATCCCATAAATTTCCGATACTTCCTCTTGGATGGTATATATACCTTCAAAATTGATAAGCTCAACAAGCATATGATAGTCTGGTGGTTCGCCTGGAGAGCGCAAGGATACGAGTTCGAGTCTAGCAGGCGGCGTGTCTTTTTTTTTAATGATGATATTTTTTATTTATATATCTTAATTAGTATTGGAAACTTAAAAGGAACATTTTAAGCGCATTGAGCTTAATAAAAATGTTATTTCCCTAACTATTTTGTAATTTTTTTTTAAGCGGGTGTAATTAATTTAGTAATTCAATAAATTAGGCAATTTAATAGGTAATTAATTGTACGAAATTATCACGTTATTAATTTGGTAATTTTTTACCTAATAAATTGAGTAATAAATTTTCAAAATTTTTACCTGGGTATTTCGATGCTGAAATATTTGCTATCATTTACGTCTTCTAGCTCTCACTTTACCAAATTGAAATTCTGGATAATAGAAAGACTATTTCATTAAATAATAGTTCTTTTCGATACTGCAACTAAATTTAATAATAAATTAGTAATAACTTATGAGTAAGTTATTCAAATAAATTCACTTGAGTCATTTTCCTTTGTATGTGAAAAGTTATATTTGTTTTAAATCGAAAAAATATCTCTATACTTACTTAGCTGATGTAAGAATTTGATCCAATCAAATTTTTTCAATCCCGATAGTCATCTATCAATAAGTTCGTTTGTGATCACAGTTCAGATAATAGCTCCTTGCATGCATGATAATAGCTCCCTGCAAGATGATGTTCCTTGCATTAACAGTTTAAGCTAGCTAAAGTTATTTATTAAATTTCAAATGAATTAAAATCCATCCTTAACAGTTGACTTCGATGTACTTTGATTTTACATGACTATCGGATACTGGGTCGCGCTTCGACGTTCTACCCATCCCGATAGTCATCTATTCCGTAGGTCAACACAGTTAAGATAAGAGATTAAGAGGGGATTGGAAAATGTAATTAAAATTGAGGAGAAATCTGATTCTTATTTTTTTTTACTTGAGGAAATAATGCCGTGGTTATTTGTCGTACTACTTTGCGAAGCATTATCATCTCGATGGATGACTTCATGCGGTTCATCAACGATGTAATAAGTCTATAACCATTTCCCGGAGCAACATTGTTATACAACAAAACCGTAGAAGTGGTGTTTTATAATGGCTCTGTTATTGACCAAAATATCAAGCAATTTCTATCAGATTGTCCTTTCCATATATTTTAAAGATTTCTGAAAAAGGTTTCTTCTTTTTTTCGAATTACGTGTACTTACACAACCAGTAGGGAGAAGAATAGGGTATATAGTCTGCATTTACTAGAACGCCGCCACTAACCATTACACTTGTTGAATGTAGGTTACCCCGTAATCTTTAGTCCATAATCGGTAGCCGTGATATGGTTATGTTAAAGATAATTTATATGTAGAGAACATAATTGGTCATTTAAGAGAAGAAGAATAATTGTAAAAAGAATAGAATTGTTGTTTGGTCGTCTTCTTCATCCATCGGGAAAAATGACCTCCTGTGCTGCGTGGTTATAGGGAGCTTATGATCAGCGTTTGATTTTAGTCTGATGATCCGCGAACGAGGGATGACCTTCCTTTGTATAGGAAGTGTGCGAAAGAGTTTGATCAAGTCAATGGTGTGATCCTCGTAAGCGCGTTGGATGAAAGGATCAAAAGATGAAATGGCAAACTTCATTTACAAGAAGATGGCTCGAAGAAGTTGGAAGAAAGATGGGTTGATCAGTAGAATTGAATAAACCCAGAGGAGGTAAAACAATTTCCTCACTATCGTGATTGGTAGATCCCACTGGAACCTTCAACCTTCGCACTTTTGACTTTGAGAACGACGAAGAGAAACTGGACTTTTCAATTTGTCCTGATTCAAATGCATTTTTCTTTCTTTAACATTCTGATTATGTAAAGCTTGATTGCATCAAAGAAAAAAAAACGATAGATCATTATTATGGTCAGAAGAAATTCTGTAAGCAACCATAACAGAGTAAAACTGTTCCGAAACAATCGTTGAACTCTCCCAGGGTTATTCTCACCTGTCATCTGATCAGGAGGTTTAAATGTTGTCTCCTGAATGTTAAGATTCTTTTCATGAATGATTTCTGGAATTTGAGTGATTCCTTAAGTGGGCTGTGTTTCTTTATTTCTTGATAATGGCAACATCATCAATAATAAGAGGCTGAAAAAGTAATTATCTCTCCCATCGTTCTTGGAATTATTTCTTTACTGGAAGCTTCAATTTCTGGAATAAGATTGACGTCAGTACTCACAACCTCCCCCTCTTTAGTCGATCCGACCCGGAGCGATCCATCGTCTCCACGTGGAAAGGATTGAGGAAAGAGACTGACAACAGAACTGCTTCCCTCTCTCTAGAGGGGCAGTCCGGTTCTTTGAGAAGGAATATTGGTTCATTATAAACTTCTTGAAGTGTTTTTAATTTCTTAGAGCTCTCTGATTATGGATTGAAAGTACATTTCCTCATTATGTGTCCAACGGATCCCCACTGAGTGCAAATTGGCTTTTCATTTGGTAAGCGGGGTTCGTAATCGATTGGTATGAATTAGTTACAAGTCTCCGTTTCATCTTCGTCGATTGATTTAATTTCTTCAATTATCAGAACCTCCCCCTCCTTTTGTCGATCCGACCCGGATCGATCAATCCATTTATTAGTCCACTCGTGAGTTGCTTCTACCATGACGTTGGATTCGTCTTCACTAGTTTCACCCAAATCTTCAGAAACAAATTTACTTTCTAGAATCGTAATTGGCTCTATAGTGGCCGAATTGCAGCGGAATAGTTTCAATCGTATTCTTTGAAGGAATCATGATTTTTTTTGTAAATAAGGAATTGTGCCCAAGTTTGCGGTTGTCGTGAATACATTTGTTGCAACAAAGTTAATTTTATTCCATTGTATAGAAAGTCGATTTTTGTGAGGTCGGACATATTTGGATTTACTGTTCTACATAAATCCAAGAGATCGTAGTAGTAGGCAATGGGACACTCGTCATCTTTTTGTTTTAAATAATTAAATTCCAAAGCTTTTTTTGTTGAAACCAAGTATAATCATTGCAGGAAAGCGAAAAATGGCAGGAAAGCTGCCTTAAACAAGGTTCTTAGTCCAATCAATTGAGGACGGTGTTCTGTATTGGTTATATGGTTGGCGATGACCTCATCTTGGTCTCTCCAACTTACTGGTTGTAGCAAAGACATCGAAACAATTTTGTACATGTTCCGTCAACATAATGACCAAAGTTTGCTAGCAAATCAACGTCGCCCCAGTTATTGTACGTAGCTGCTTCTTCATATCTCTGAAGCCAGTCATCCCCATCTTCATCGGCCTTTACGTGAAAATTAGGAGGGTTATAAAACTTATTCAATGGAACGGCCAAGTTACTTCTCCTTTGGATTCATTAGACGTAAATTTATTGTTTGACGCCGTTCAATGACGCGATTTCGTCTTTATCTCAGCCTATATATTTCCCTAACAAAAAAAAAGACTAAAGACAAAAAACATCCCGTATTCTACCCCTCGACCGTATCTTCGACCCGCCGGTTGTTACGTCCGTGTTTTTTAAACTTTCATTAAAGTGCTTTAGTAGCTTAAAAATACTAGTAAATTATTACCATTGGCACAAGTTCTGTAAGTTGAGAAATGCAGCTGTAGAGTTAAACGGGTGAACAGTCGACTGGATAAAATAATAGAGACAACGCTACTCGATGAGTATAAAAAGAGTGTATTTCATCTACATATTTCAGGCTCAAGAGCCTGAGAGAAAATAAGATTATTGTTTGCCCTTGTAGGCTACATTTTATACCAAATCTTTTGTCGTCTTGGTACCCTCTGAAAAGAGAGCTGGAACTTAAAGACTCTACTTCTCGGTGACTAACGCTGAATTAGTTATCGAATTAAAAGTGATCGAGAGCCCAAGGGATCAACTCGGCTTAGATTTCGCGGAATACCTTTTCCGAGAAAAAAGAGTGTAACAATTGGTTTTCAATTAATTGTAGTTCAACAGAACGTCATATAATTACGGTAATACACTTAAAATGATGGCGTGAATCTCAGCTATGAGCTTATATATTTTTAAAAATGTAATGATAAAGTTTGTCGGGAAATTAAAAAGGTCATTTCAGAGAATCGAAGATTCGAAGAAATAGCTCGACGAGTCCTCAATCAGTCCCCAGAGTCCACCGCTTTCGAATCTCGATTAGAACAAAAGTATGTGTCGTCATTACCGTCTCAACTCAAATATTTTTATTTTATTAATGATTCAAACGAATACATTCACGGATATTTAATTGAATTGAATTTATGAACAAGTGATGTTCTTTTTCATATTAATTACATAATGACGGATCCACAATGAAAAAAAAGTCTTCCCGAAGGGGGAATGCACGGAACGTGCACACTTGTCACCTTTCTCTTCTCTAGATATATATTATATTCTAGGCCTACATGTTCTAAAGAAGTTCTGCTTTCTCACACTCACACAGGTAGTCGAACAACCTTGTTTGCTGTCCCACATGTCCCACAGGAACAGCTTTGTGGTCTAGAGCAAGGCTTCTCGAGATGAAGACTGTTAAAGCCTTCCCAGACCCGAAGCGATTTGGGAATACTTGGAACACTCTGACCGGGAGGGGGGGGGGGGAGGCTGAAAAATTGCAATGTTAAAATGTTTAGAATGAATCAATGCATATTAAAGAGTAATAATTTGAATACTACATGTGGGAAAGCCGTGTCTTTCTAGTTTATTTTAGTGTCATGTCTCAATTTTTCTCTCTCACAAACTCAAATAAGGTATTATATACCTGACCAGCAAGAATAAAAAAAAATGTCTCCATGCTGTCACGGGTCATTGCCATCATGTTACCATTTTTGGTTTCGAAAACTTCATACGTGCCAGGAGGAACAATCAAAAACCCAACTGGAAATATATACATATATGTTCTAGTTTCGTCTTTATCCGTTTTTAACGGGGTTAACGACCAAAAATCACGATATAAATAATTTGATCGTTTTATTCCTCGACATTCATGTAATAATTATGCTGCATTTCCGACGAACTTGTCATATTTAGATGCTTCAAACAATTTTTCTCATATCAAGTAATAATTTGAATACTAAACTTGGGAAACCATGTCTTTCTAGTTTATTTTGGTGTCATGTCTCAATTTTTCTCTCTTACAAATTCAAATAAGGTATTATATACCTGACCAGTAAGAATTTAAAAAAATGTCTCCATGCTGTCACGGTTCATTGACATCACGTTACCATTTTTGGTTTCGACAACTGCATGCGTGCCAGGAAGAACAAACAAAAACCCAACTGGGATCATATATATATACATATATATATATATATATATATATATATATATATATATATATATATATATATATATATATATTCTAGTTTCGTCTTTATCCGTTTTTAACGGGGTTAACGACCTAAAGTCACGAAATAAATAATTTGATCGTTTTATTCCTCAAGATTAATGTAATAATTATGTTCCATTTTTAAAGAACTTATCATATTTAGATGCTTCACACAATTTTTCTCACCTCAAAATAATTTATTCTTATTTCCTCATTTCAAAAAATTGAAAATATTTATTTTCCCGTAAATACAAGAAAGCCTTCAAATCGGACTTTCCTATACTTTAAATTTTATAATGCAATCGAGCGATCGGCAATAAAAAGAAACAAGATGGAATTTTCAGCTGGTTCTTTTCCGACAAGACAAGGCAGGTCATTGCCCGTCATTGTCCAAGCATTATCACTTGGTTTTCAAAAAACCCAAATATAAGAACAACGGTTAAACATGGGGTGGAAAATGTCTCCGTAGGATTTTTTCCCTAGCAACACAAGAGTTTGCAAAAACTAGAATGACAACAATGTAAAGCAATCATTGCCTTTCCACCATGAAATGATTTCCCGTTTCTTTCGCTGTTTAATGATTGCCTGGTAACACGTGACACGTTACCATCGTCTACTAGTACTCCATTCTCCCTCTTTCCCTGGAGGATAAAAACGCTTGAATCTTTGGTAGTTTTTTTAATCACGCTTCAGCTAGCAGTGGTCTATCGCAGCTAACAAGAAGAGCGAAAATGGCAAACTCCAAGTCACCAAGGCTGATGACAGCCATCCTTCTAGTGCTGTCTCTTTCCCTATTCATCTCAGAAACAGGTAAATGTTGTTTGTTTTCACGTTTCTTTAAAATAATTTGTATTTATACGATTGATTTCAAAATAATTTACATACAAAATTTCTTATATATGATATTTTTCAACAGCTGGGCAGCAGGTGGTCAAGTTTGTTTCCGCTCCGCAGAGTTCTGGCTTTTCCCTTATTTGTGATGAACCCGGCTCCAGAATTAATATTGTCTCGGCCTTCTACTACAGCACAACCTCTTCCACTTATGCAGGGTGTTCTGCAGACGTGAAAGGCGTCCTAGATGAATATTGCGGATCAGGCACTAATTGTTACCTTCAAGCAACGAACTACCTATTCCCTGGTTCACTATTCACAGGAGGTTCTTATCCTTCAGATTGTACTGGCTCTCCTAATCCAACTGACATGACACTTGCACTCAGCTATACATGTAATACGAGTGGTACTGTTAGATCTTTCCTTGATTCTTCAGACCCTAAAAAGAAATTGCCATTTTCCTTCCGTCAACTTCCATTGTCCTTCCGTCAACCTTTCATTTATTGACCTACTTATGACCCCGTTCAGTTGTAGTGTTACGTAAAAAAGGTATTTAAAAAGTAGTTTTCATTTCAGTTTGGTCTGATATACCACTTAGACACAAAAATACACTTAGAATGCAGAACAGACTTAATAAATCTGTGAAAATTGATTGGAACAAAATCAACTTTCAATAATTGAGTTCCTTTCTTTACGTCATAGATAATACATAATCTATAAAGTTATATGTTCAGACGGTTTTTAAATGAATGCGATAAATAAAAATCTAACTAAACGATAAATGCCATACCTAAGAATATTATTCCATGACAGGGAATGCAAATTGTCCGTAGGTTGAAGTTACTGTAAGCGTGATTCTCTTTGCGTGTTCCGTGATAAAGCTGTGTGAATTTTATTTAAAGAAGAAAAATCATATGGAATATCGGATATTCAATCGTATTGAACATCGTGCCTCATAAATTAAGTCAGATATTAAAGCAGAATGTAATTAGTTAGATCTCCGATTGCTGAATTGATGGTTCTGATTTTTAAGTCATACGGGCGCAGTAGCACATAGAAATCTATCATTTTTGTAGTAAAACTGATTTTTATTGATAGGTTCTTCGGCACTGTTAAGATGAATTTTAAAACAGCATTCATATTAGTTTTATATTATACAGGAATCTGAATTTTCGAGACAGATGACATTTTCGTTCTGGTTTTTTTGCGTTTCTGTTGATTTATTTAAATTGCGTCTTCCTTCTTGCTGGTTTTTAACGCACATTTTTTTGTGAACTTTCATCTCAGTTTAGAAAAAGTTATTCGAAGTCAGCAACTCTAATGTTTTGAATTTAATTTTGCAGTTGGAAAAGTGGAACCAGTCAAGTTTCGTCAGCATTCTCAATTATTGACAAGATCATATTAATTACCATGGATAGTCTCGAGTATTTTTTAACTAGCTTAAAAGAAGCTAAGGCGCGTACTCAACCAATTACAAAACTGCTGAATTTATCTATCTTAGATTCTAGCCATTATTAAAATTCAATAACTTATGCACTATGAATTATCGTTGTTAAACGTCTGCTTTTATTGCTCTTTCTTATTAGTTGTCGTAAAAGGATGGAGTTATGTACAATGATGGGCGATGTCAGGTTGATGCCTTAAGAAACGTCGAAAGAAGGAGAGTCAAGGGCATTGTGTCAGGGTATTTTGAATTCAAATAAATAGATGTCAAAGTTTTGTATAATACGTGTCTTGAATTTTTTTCAAGCTGTTAGGATATTGGCATCTAGATGACAGAAAAACTTGTTTCCAGTGACTTTGACCAACTTAATTTATGCAAGAAGCGCATTTACACAAATGCTGGCTCTAGAGAAGGTGGGAGGTATCATCCACGTGATCATACAGTTACGCGAAACGACTTTTAGTGGTTCTTAAAAAAAGTAAAAAATAAAATATTCATCAACAGCACTTATTACTTACTTAACAATACAAACAAATATTTAATGGGCATCTATCTTTTTAAAAATTATAAAGCCACTGTGGAACCTTTGGGATTGGGTAATGTGTCTTATGTAAAAGCATTTATCCTAGAATGGCATTATGATTTAATCGCTTACAAATATAACCTTTTTACTCTTTATAGTAGTAATAAAAAAAAATTCACAAATCTCCATTCAAATGCTTCTTCCCGACAGCTCGACGTCGAAAATATGACTCATGGTTTGGTAGCATATATTCCTCGTTATATAACTTATGCACCAACAGCTCCGTCTTTGCCTTCATAATATTCGACATAAAGTGTTTACACGGGACGTATCTTACATTCGGATAGCGAAATTAAATAGATTCTAACTTCTTTGTTGACTAATTAATTATTCAAAGTTTATTTTCTGGATTTTCACTAAGTGTTTTTTATAGTTTTTAAAAATCAAAACAACCGAAACGTATTGTATAGAGTGCACAGATAGACCATTATTAATTTCATTTTTTTTTCTCAATTTCAAACTCCGACACCACCAATTGTTGAATAATACTATAATCTTTCAAATCATCATCAAAGAACTCGTCCTTAGTTGTTACTCTCTTTGTGTAATTTAGTCAATGACTTCCCTCCCCCAATTAGGATATTTTAAGGGTGTAACACAAACTTTTTAGATCAATTTTCTCATTATAAATAAGGATTCCATTTTTTAATCAATAATTACTTATTCAGTCAAGGTCATTGTATTGTCTCTTTTTGCAAAACATAGTTGTTTTCTATTTTAAATATATCATAAATAAAATAAAATAAATATGTTGTATTGTTTGCTGAAACCGGTATTGTATGATTCTTAATGAACTTTTATAAAGATGATTTTTATTGCACTTTTTGGTTCCTAGCTTAAAACAGTAAACTAATATAACAAAACTTCCAAATCAGAATGATTTTTGGTGTTACACATAAATAATTTAAAAAAAGTATTCTAGTTTCTCAATTATTGTACAAATCCACGGAAAAGAACCATCTGTCCTTAAATATATGCTTACTACACGAGTTCATATCCTTAGATAATATACGGCGCAGCTTTCCCTTTCAAAATAAAAATAAATGTTGCATGTCACATTATGCAAGATGCATGTCAGAACAAAATGGATTTGCTGAATGGATTAGTTTTATGAATTCTAATGAAAAAATTTAAAAAGCACTGCTATGGAGAATCGAATGTTTTGAACGTATACGGTCAAAATGTTTGAGCTGCTGAGATACTTGAAAGCCAGGAATTCTAAAAGTGTAGGCGACCACGGATCTGTGGACTTAAATAACCATTTGAGTATGATGGCTATCACGCTAAATTGGAATGACGAAAACTTTGAAATGTTTGATATCCTAATTGGATTTCGAGAACTTTTCGGTGACCACACGGGAGAAAACATTGCGTCAGCTTTTATGGAAATCGTAAACAGATACGAGCTCGACGAGAAGGTTTTAAAATGTGAAAGTTACAGTATATTTACATTACTTTTATCTTCCATCATGTTAATTTCAGATTTTCGCCATTAGAACTGATAATGCTAGTTCTAACTCTAGATTTATAGAAGAATTTCAAAAGCTTGCTGCCGATCAGAATGTTGTCTCTTCTCCTTTCGATAGTAGTCGATGGATTCGTTGTTTTGCTCATGTCATAAGCTTGGCAGTGAAGATGCCTTAGCTACTTTCAAGTCAAATACTGAAAAGGTATGTCTATCCATTCATAAAATTTTTCCAAAACTTATTGTTATCTTATTTACAGCTCCATTCTCTTGCGGTCGAAATTACAAGAACACCCAAACGGATGGCTAAATTTAAGGCTATTTGTAGACAAATTGCAAGATAAGAAGGAGAGGAAGTTGATGTAGACAACGTTCTGCCAATTCTGAATCCAAGACGTCACAACAAGGTAGAGCTCCACTTATTTTATGATAATTAGAGGACTCCGAATAATGAAAGCGTTAGCTCGAATGGCTGCTTTACCTGAAAATAGTATTAGAGAAAAAGGGTTATCGGAGGAAGACTGGCGACTGTTAAAGATCATCTCGGAGTTTTTAGGCCCATTTGCAAAAGTTACAAAACTTATGGAAGGATCAAAATACTCTACTCTTTCAGGTGTTGTTCCTCTTTTTAACAAATTATTATATCACGCTGAAGACTGGGGCGTAGATGTAAAGATGTGCGATTTCATTCGTAAAGGAGCTAAAGCTGCATTCACCAAGTTGAATAAGTATTACGACAAGGTTGGTTTAATCCTAATAATTCTTAAGAGAATACGGACTCATTTTAAAAATTTAAACCAGGACCTTTCCCTTCAACTTGTAGCTACAGTTCTTGATCCGAGAATGAAACTGTCATACTTAAAAAAAAATGGTTGGAATGTTGGAGAGGATGGGAGGAATCTGATCGACACCAGTGTGATGCCAGCGTAAGTTATTTTTAAAACCACACGTTTTCAACTGTAAGATAGATTTAATTGCCTGTTATTTAGTGTTCGCAGAACGTGGGATAACTATCGAAGTGGAAACAGGCCGAGCCATTCCGGCAACAACAACCAGAATCAGAGACAACCTGGGAACCAAGCAGAAGACTCATTTCCAGCGGATATTTAAGTCAACAACAGCGGTGAGCCCACAGTTGGTGATGAGTTGTAGGATTATTTGTCCCGATCAACTGAAATGCCTAGCTGTGATCCCGCATCTTATTTGAAAGTAAATTCTACCCTCTGGTCTCATTTATCTGCATTGGCGAATGATTATTTGGCTGTACCAGCTACTAGTGCAGGGATTGAACGATCTCTTAGCACGAGTAACTTAGCATAATTTCATCCCTTTTGGTTGAATGATTTGTTTGTAAAATTCACGGAACTTTGTTTTCAAGGGCGGAACCTGATTGGACTTTACCGGCAGAGCCTACTACCAGTCACAATGGAAGCAAGCATTCTGATGCGGTCTTGGTTACTCGCAGGCGGAGTCCGGCAGTTCTACAGTGCTATTCAATCGCCAGTAGTTCAAGAACAAATGGTTGTTATTCAAATCTTTATTTAAATTTGTATTTCAAGTCCATTTTCTCTATGAATATGTCATTCTCTTAAAAAAGAATCCCCCATTTCAACACTATTGTATATTCAATGCGAGTTTAATAATAACATCTGTCACCCTTAAAGAAATTTAATCTTTTTTATGCAATCCGGTTTGAAATCTGGATTAATGGATCGGATCGGATTGGATGCGATTTGATGCCCAATCAATTCGGATCGGATCCGAAATGAGGCCAACCCAATCCATTCAAACCGGGTGGGAGCCCTATTCATGTGTGGACAAAAAAAGTTATATTTGTGTTATGATTCCCCATTCAAACACCGCATGCGCCATCTCATTTCAATGTCTGAACTTGTTGTTCCCCTTCGTCTGACGTCGGCTGCTACACCAAGCGAGAGCGGCATTGGATTTCCGGCCCTGAGAAAGAGAGGAGCTCACCCCCGTACGAATCAAGACGCTGCTTCGGTTATCGAGACCCGTCTGCGTCGCGTGAATCCCCCCAGAGTCTTGTATCATCGTGTCATAAGTATTTCACTTTCATTATAACCCTTTGTATGCTATTTTCCTTCTCTTTTATTCTCATTTTGGAAAGGTTGCTTTTTAGAGCAGCCTAAAAATGGCGACTGACAGGACTCCTTCCGTTTTGAAAATCTTTGTCTTTGTAGTATCTATGTTTCTCATTCAATCCACAGGTTATTCATATAATTCATTGACTATATTACCAAAAATCATAATAATAATTATATGTTTGAATACATGAGAAATAACAGTTGGCGTAACGCTAAAGGCAACAGCTGTTAATCAAAACTCAAGAAAGGCCATCATTTGTGACTACCCTGCAGACAAAATCGTGGTGGTATTTGCCCGCTACTTCTACGTCCATGAAGACTCAATGTGTTCAATGGATGTGACGCCCAACTTGAGCTCTCTCTGTTCTGGATTGCATACCTGCTACATTCAAGCTGATCCCGTCCTATTAGGTACTGATTTTTGTCGAGAATATGCAAAGACGCTAGTTGTAAAATACTACTGCAAACCTTGGGAAAGGCGAAAGTTATTTACAAGATGGAAGAGGCCAACTTCAAATAATTCTTCAAACTAAATGGGACCTGGGATGTTTTCCCCCACTTTTTTTGTCTATTCCATGATATTAAAAGCAGAAATGGTAACATGAAAGTTTTTTCGAGCAAATAAATAAATGTATGAAATCGTGTGGTACTATTGGTATTAAAAACGGTAACGGCTCTAAGTTAAGTTTTTACGGCGCCCTCGTCTGAACCCCTTAATAATAATGAGTTATACCCAAAAATGACCAAACAGTTTTCAATTAAACGTTTTCTTTAAATAACATTTAAGCAACTCTATCAGGGAACGAGGAAAGAGACTCGCCCATCAAGTGACTTGAACCTTACCGAGGGATAAGCCAGCGAAACTGAAAATATAACAGTATTTTAACTACTTTTCATTCCCAGTCATTAAATACTGTTTTTAAATATAAAATTTATGATTTAATTAGACTTTTTATGCATTCACTTAAAACTGATCCGAACAATCACACCAATAATTTAATTGATATCTATTTTAAGGCACTACAACTTGATGGCTGTCAAAAATAGCTTTGAAATATTTGCTCGTTTTTATTCCTGATTGGAGGGAGGACAGAGCACTAGCTGACGGTGGCAGTTTTTCGGCACGTGCTACCAGCATTCAAAGAAACAGGAAATCATTTCATGGTCAAAGTTCGATGACCGCTGTAGGTTCTTGTCATTCTAGTTTTGGCAAACTCGTGCGCAAAAATAGTACCTGACGAAGACATTTTCCGCAACATATTACAGTTATTTTTGTAATCGTATTTTTTCAGTAGAATATTCATGTATACACAGTAATAGGCTTTTCCGCTGCTAATGAAATAAACCAGATCTCTGACATTGCGCAGTTTGGTTGGGTACATACTGTACGATAAATATAGAATGGGTAATATTTGGCATGTAATGTCACATGCAAGGAAAAATCAGTGGCCAAGGGACTAAGATAGGTTGCGGGTAGGGTGTGGGTAATTAGCGGGCAACGGGCAGCGGGCAGCGGGCGGGTAATTAGCGGACTTTTTTAGCGGGCATTACTTTTTTTGCTGATGGGTAATTAGAGGGCATGAAAAAAGCGGGCTGGATAATTAGCGGACTTTTTTAAGCGGGCATTTGAAAAAAAAAATTTCCTTCCACATATATTGCGGGCATTCAAACAAATTTAGCGGGCAACTTTTATTAATTTTCTGATAATCAGACATGTATTGCGGGCATTAAAAAAATTTAGCGGGCACCTTTTTTAAACCTTGGGTTTAAAAAAAAAACGTCTTTAGCGGGCATCTTTTTTTTATTTGCTATCAATCACACACGTATTGCGGGCATAAAAAAGTTTTTAGCGGCATCTTTTTTTTTTATTTTCGGTATTAAAAAAACCGTCTTTAGCGGGCATCTTTTTGTTATTTCCTATCAATCACACATGTATTGCAGGCATAAAAAAGTTTTTAGCGGGCAACTTTTTTCCATCAATGCAAATATAATGCGGGCATTAAAAAAAATAGTTTTTAGCGTGCAACTTTTTGAAAATTTCTTCTCCATCGCATCTTCTGCATTGCGGACATGAAAAAATTAAACTGACGTTTTTTTGCTGTCCAAAACCAACAAAAATATCAGGTTATAAATAAAATATGCAGTTGTTAAAAATTGGTCCGAAATGTGCTATCGTTTGAGCACAATTTGCTTGCTACCTTTTTTAAATACCCGCAATATATATGCGTGATGGACAGAAAATAAAAAGGAATTGCCCGCTAAAAAAAATTGATGCCCGCAATATTTGTGCGATATGCAATAAATAGCAAAAAAAAGGTTGCCTGCTAAAAACTCTTTTTAGATGCCCGCAAAATATGTGCGATGGACAGCAAATGAAAAATTAACTTTGCCGATATTTATTTTTAATGCCCGCAATATCTGTGTCATGAGCAGCAATAAAATAAGATGTCCGCTAAAACCTTCTTTTAAAATGCACAAAATATATGTGCGATAGGGAGAAAAAAAGACTGCCCGCTTAAAAAAAAACTTTAAAATGCACGCAATATATGTGCGGTAGACAGAAAGTTAAAACCTTTTTTTAAATACCATACCCATATAAAATTATATATGTGCGATGAACCGCAAATAAGTAAAGAAGATTGTCCGCTAAAAACTTTTTCAAGATGTCCGCAATATATGTGCGATAGGCAGAAAATAAATACGCTAAAACCTTTATTGTGCCCAAAAATATACGTGCGATAGGTAGCAAATAATTATAAAAGTTGCCCGCTAAAATTTTTTAAAATGCCCCTAATTTGTGGATTGGACAACTAATAAAACAATGAGTTGCTCACTAAAACCTTTTTTTATTTTAACGCCCGCAATGTATGTGTGATAGGCAGCAAATAAATAGAAAGGTTGCCCGCTAAAATTTATTTTTGTGCGTTCGGTGGATAGCAAAATAAAAAAAATTGCCCGCTAAAAAGTCCGCTATTTATCCTGCCCGCTACAATAAAAAAAGTTGCCCGCTAAAATAGTCCGCTAATTACCCTGCCCGCTTTTTGCATGCCCTCTAATTACCCATCAGCAAAAAAAGTAATGCCCGCTAAAAAAGTCCGCTAATTACCCGCCCGCTGCCCGCTGCCCGTTGCCCGCTAATTACCCACACCCTTGCGGGTACGGTAAACTATGAGCTGTGTTATATAATAAATTAACTTAATGCGGCAACAGAGAAACACTGCTGAAATTCTAATATATTTTTGCAATGTCGACAAATGAAATGCTGATGGGCAATCATAGTTTGTGCAGCTAATACTTGATTAGTAAAAGGGTAAAACAATTTCTTCTCATTTAAAAGATCGATGTAGAATCAATAAGAGTATATTATGCAACATATATTCTAGATATTGTGACGATTGTTATGAAGAATTAGGCAGCAAGCTAAACAATTTGTATTTTGAAAGGCTATAATAATGTTACACGCAGACCGCGGGCCAGTATTTACACATCTAACACATCAGTATCTAGCTAGTTGTCTTCATGTAGACTGTAGAGCATTTACTGAAATAAAACGTTTAAAAAATATTAGTTGCTGTCTATTAAGAGGAGAAAATAATAAATCTAATTGTTTCAGGGACTGGCACGCCATGAAGATAATAATAATGAGTAATGATTGCGGCGGAGTAATGATTGGTCCATCATAGCCTCTCAGGCTGATGCCAATCCTGAAAGTAGATCGTTGGCCGAATTCGAGTATGCTTATCAACGTTTCAGGACTTAATACCTACATTACGAATGAGTACACTTTAACGGTCACATTTCCCGTATTGACCGGGTTATGAAAATTAAGATCCATTGGGGGCTAAGTTACTACACAATGGATCCAAGAGCCCAATACTTACTCAGTCGTTAAGTTATACATAGCCGGCTAAAGTGGGTCTGTAAACAGAATTGGTAGAATATGTACTATAGGACTGACAGAAAAATGAAAATTCTTTTAAAATTAAACCTGGACCAAGACTGTTCGTATAAATAATATTCGAAAACATGCATGCATTTCAATCTGCAAAATTTGAATTTTACATTTGGTGAAAAGGACCGAATAACGGGATAAACTATAAAATAAAATTCGAAATGAATAGCACTATTAGACTCGTCTTTACGAGACGAGTTGAATGGCATATTTGAAAAACAAAAAAATCTGTGCGGGAGTAATCGGGAGTCAAAATCGTCCGATTTTTTCCCGCGCGAAAATCGGAGGGTTACGTGACTTTTGTAGCGAATTTGAACCCGTCTACTTTCTGCTCCCCTCTCACGGGGAAATAACATGGGTCGACTTTTCATTTTAAAAATAAAATACAAAAAAAAATTATTTTCTAAAAATCTTTTACAGATTTGTCTGTAATGCAAATTATTTTCATTTTATAATTCTTTCCAATTGTTTACTCCTAAAATAGATTTTATATTGAATAAAAACAATTAATGTGGGTTTAATGTGGGCGAGTGTTGAATATGGGCGGAGCCAACTTGTTCTAGCCTGCTGAAGCCGGAGGCAAGGCGCTAAGGATTGGTCGGTGCAACCCCTGTCTGGCAGGAAACGAGTTGGCTCCGCCCATGTTCAACACTCGCCCACATTAAACTCGTTTCGTCGAGACGAATCTAATGGTGCTATGCATTTCAAATTTTGTTTTTTAGTTTCTCTCCCCATTCAAGTTCAAGGAGGTATTTAGATTACTGATTGGGAACTGGGTATTTTCAAAAATGGAAAACACCGAATGACAACTTCAGAAGTTCGGAGCATCCCCACCGGGTTAAAGGGTAATATTCTTATATGGACTGACCTATGCCTAATGTTATAAATAAATTTTATGTATAAGAAATGAAACAGGTAAATTATCTCGTCTTCTTTATTTTTTTAAAAAGAATAATCCGATTGAGTGATGTAGAAATAAAAGAAAAATAATAATAAGGAATTCTAAACTTAGAATGGTTGTCAGATAAGACGGTTTGGACTTGGGTATAATTGTCTTTTAACTACCTTTTTGGTTCTCCTTCGTGTATAATATAGCACATGTACTTATAAAGTAATACAACGTAGTGCGCAAAATGTCGTTATTGAAAGCACACCCCCCACATAAAAAAACAAATTCCGGAACCGACAAAAAGTAAAATGAAAACAATCTACAACGGTTATTGCCTCAAATGTTTTCCTGTTTCTTTCAATGATTAATAATTTATACAATTTGACCCTTTGACATAATGAGCAGAATGTCCTCGTCAGTTAACAGGGCCGCGCAGAGGGTGGGGGATCCGGGTTGGTTTCCCCCGGGCATCACGTTGAAAAGGGCATCAAGAAGCGCCAAAATTGCCTATTTTCGACGAATTTTGAAAAAAACATTCGCAAGTTTTTCGGCCTGCGGCCGGTTACCCCCGGGCATCACCGGTTCTCTGTGCGGCCCTGTCAGTTAATTTTTAGTTTCCCGCCCTACCAACCCACGAGTTTGCCAAAACTAGAATGACAACAATATACAGCGGTTATTGCCTTTTGACCATGAAATGATTTTTTTATATATATTTTATCTTTCTTCATATCAATGTAGAAACTTTAATTTTTAAAATATTTTTGAGGAAGATATTTTGGAATCAATTTATTCATCCTTTAAAAGAAAAAAATAATGAGATTTTAAAAATAATATATTTTTCATTGCTTATCAAAATGCAGTGGATATGTTATGAATGAGTAAGTAGTCAGCACTTTGTCGTCAACTCTTAATGTTTTAAATTTTTATCTTGATACCATTTAAGGTTTGCTGGGTTGCTGGACAGTGAGAAAGAGTCATCAAATTGGAATGTAGCCTTTCTCCTCAATCCTTGAATAATATGCAAAGGGATCGTCGACCGCATTAATTCTTACCACGAATGATTTCATCTCATTATTATTCCAGGCCATGTCCAAGAGTTAATGAACTTGTTCCATTTGGGTCCTGGCTGACGGCTGTTAATTTATCTCTGATTTCTTTTCAGTGTCGACGTCACATGAATATTGATGGGAAAGAAATTTTGAAGTAAATTTTTGAACAGTAATTTTTTTTCCTACCAACGCATGAGTTTGGCAAAACTAGAATGACAACAATATACAGCGGCTATTGACTTTTGACCATGACATTTTTTCTATATTTCCTCTTTCTTCGTACCAATGTATAAACTTTAATTTTAAAAATCTTTGCGGGTAAGATGCTAAATTGTTAAATTATGCTATGCTGCTATGCTAAATTGTTATAGGCAGAGTTGGGGAAAATTACTAGGGTATTGATTTAAATTTAAAATGAAAATTTATTTGTTCAAATTACAAACCACTGATGTGATTTCACTAAGTTCTCACTAATCCTACGCAGTTATTAATGATATTTTACGAAACAATCAGCTCGAAACAATTGATTTAGACTCCAAAGAGATTTCAACTCTGGTTCTCAAAATAACCGTCAAGCGCTTAAGCCCTTAAGCCACCCGTTCTTACTGGAGACGGCTAACAATAGAGAAAAAGGCCTTTCAATCAGTTTGTATCATGGTTCATATACACGAGTTTTATTTAATCCTACCAGGATAGAACAATTCAGATTAAAATAGAGGCGATTATCCTCATTGAGGGTGATTATTTTTATGCCATTTTATAATATTTCTAGAAGCCTAGCTATAGTTTTTTCATCATATTTACTGGCTTATTGGTCACGTTATTTTGGCAATTGATAAATGACACACAAAAGATGAGCCAGAACAAATATAATAGTTGTGGCCATCGGTCACCTTAACCAAAGAGTATCTCTCAAAAACATTGCTAACTTAACTAAAATAGCTCATTGGTAGGGCACTGGCATGGTAACCGAAAGTTCCGGATTCGTTTCCCACTACGTGAAGAAACAAAACATATATACAGAATATTTTCTATCGACGAACCTTTTAATTTCGTACATTTAAAAATGAATACATTTTAAAATGTTTCGAATGAGTAAGCAGTCAGCACTTTGCCAACTCTTAGTTTTATACATATATATAATCTTGACACCATTTAAGGTTTCCTGGGCATCGAGAAAGAGTCATTAACTGGAATGTAGCCTTTCTCCTTAATTAACCTACAAATCTCTTTATTTTCTAAAAAAAAAATAATATGCAAAGGGATCGTCGACCGCATTAATTCTTGACACGAATGATTTCATCTGATTATTATTCCAGGCTTGTCCAAGAGTTAATGAAGTCGTTCCATTTGAATCCTGGCTGACAGCTGTTAATTTATCTCTGATTTCTTTTCAGTGTCAACGTCACATGAATATTGATGGGCAAGAATTGTAATTTTTTTGTATTTTATTAGAGCAACTTTTTCAAGATGTTCAAGAGTTAATGAACTCGTTCCATTTGGAATCGTGACTGACGGCTGTTAATTTCTCTCTGATTTCTTTTTAGTGTCGACGTCACATTAATATTGATGGGCAAGAATTTTATTTTTTAAATTATATGAGAGCAACTTTTATGTAAATTGCTCTGCATCTAGGAAATACATAAAGTGAGAAATATAAATAAGAATATAAGAAGAAATAAGAAATGAAAAATATAAAGGTGGAAAATTCTGAATCTCGATCCATTCACCCCCCCCCCCCCAACAAGTAAACATTGTTTGTTTTCTTACTTCTTTATTTTAATATTTTATTTATTTCTTTTTATAATCTATGTTTGGAACAGATGACCAGAATAATGAAATGAAGTTCGTAAGCATTCCCATTTTTACATGTGACAAGCCAGCGGACAAAATTATCATTTTTTTCGGCATATAGTACAGGTCAACCTCTACCACTTTTCAATCATGTTATGCGGGGGCATTAACGACCACAAACTTGTTCTGCGGCGGTACAAATAGACAAATAGTTGTTACATTCAAGCAACCAATCATCTATTTCCTAGCACAACAATCAAAGGAGGCGGAACCAATTATCCTACAGCCTGTGTAAGCACTAATAATCCATCTAATATGATACTTTCCATCGCCTATGTATGTAACGCGAGTGGTACTCAGGTATTTCCTTGATTCTCCAATACCTTAACCGAAACAATTGTTTTCCCCTTAACTGTCATTTTTCTTCCTTCAAACTCCATTTTATCTCATTGTGATCCCATCAAGTTGGTGCCTAAAAAGGGTATTTGATATGTGGTTTACAATTTTTAGAAATAAAACATGGGCTGATCGCTTATGATACAGCAACTACTTACTATTATGCCTATCAGTTCCAAAGTTTTAGGCAATAATTTAAGATGGTGACTAAAACATATAGTAATTTACCTTTTCTTATCTTAATATAATTAATCTTGATATTTCATTTCGAAAACATTAAAATATATGTGAAAACCTAAAATTTTGGTAATTTTCAAAAAATATAAGTGATGTGAGCCTACAAATCGGGCTTTCCTATACTATATACTCTCCGGCAGGATAAGGAGAGTCATTCTCTTACCTTGTAAGGGTTGAAAAAAACGATTACAAAAATAACTGTAACATGTTGCGGAGAATGTCTTCGTCAGGTACTAGTTTTGCGCACGAGTTTGCCAAAACTAGAATGACAAGAACCTACAGCGGTCATCAACTTTTGACCATGAAATGATTTCGTATTTCTTTCAGTGTTTATTGGTTTGCTGGTAACACGAAGCGAAAAAAATGCCACCATCAGCTAGTGCCTCGTTCTCCCTCCCTCCCTCCCTCCCTCCCTCCCTCCCTCCCTCCCTCCCTCCCTCCCTCCCTCCCTCCCTCCCTCCCTCCCTCCCTCCCTCCCTCCCTCCCTCCCTCCCTCCCAAAAAATATCAAGGTGTTGTAAAATAATGAAACCCTTCAAATTTGTTTAAGGATGATTTCTGTGATAAAGTTTCAAATACCCAAACCTAAAACCGATCTAAATGCCTTATATATAATACCCCAAAACATTAGCGTGTTGATCATAATTAAATTGTATTTCAGTTATACAAAAACAAAACGTGACATATTCACGATACTACCACAAAATTTCAAGACGCATTGACCGAAGATGCGGGAGCCTTCGTCTCTGTGGTTTCGGTTTTACTCATCTCCGAAGCAGACATGAGGGATGCTTATTATACGAAACTTTAATAATTTATTTTATAAAAAAAAAAACTTCCATTTCAGAATTCAGCTTTTAATAAATTAATCATAGCTTTGACCAATACATGGGGGAAAAAAACTTCCAAAAACCCATTTGGTTTGTAGAATTCGTTGAATTGGGCCTCCTCCATCTTCTAAATTTTGTTTTCGTTCCCCATGGGTTGCAGTAGTACCTTATAACTAGTTTCTTTTCATATTCCGCACAAGTATCAGTACCTAATACAATTGGATGTGCTTGAAAGTAGCAAGCTTGCAATCCGGAACAGAAAGTGCTCAATTTGTTCGTCACATCCATTTCACACATGAAGTAGCCATAGGCATAGTAGAAGCGGGCTTTAATCACCACGACCTTGTCTGAAGGGTAGTCACAAATGAGGGCTGTTCCCGAGTGTTGATTTACAGTTACTTTCTTCACCTGTTGGCCAACTGTTGTTTCTCGTGTGTTCAAACATACAATTATTATTATGAGGATTTATAATAATATAGTAAACGAATTATTTGAATAACCTGAGAGTTGAAGGAGAAAAATGTATGTCACGAAGATGAATACTAATTTGGTTGTATGAGACGCCATTTTTCGGGCTTCTCGATAAAAACGCCAGATGTACAATGGAGGGCAATCTTTACGAAACAAGCTCCAATGTAGAATCAAAATGCTGAATTTTGTATTTAGAGAAGTGTTTTGTATATAAACTGGTTTTGCTTAAAAAGTAGTCGAGGATGATTCTATCTTGATTGTCCATTTTAGTTGGTGATTCCTGTAGTAGTTTATAAACTCAAAATCATTCTGTAAAAATTGCTATAATAAAATATGTAGAATAAATAGATATACAAGATAGTAAAGCGAGCTTTTCTGCTCGCGGTTAATAGGATAATACAGACTTCGCCTGAATTAATCGCAACGAGATATGATGGATTTCGAATTTCGATTAGTGTAATGGGAATAAAATTGATTTGACATTCTTTGGCGATAAATGAAGACGGATTACTTTGAATTATTTGTTTGGAGGGCAAATAAGTATATAGACAGCAGAAAATAGTAAAATATTTCCAACGTATACATTTGGTAATTAGTTTACTGTTTTTATATTTGGATTGTTATTTTGTTCAATGCGTCTTATTACGAATTATGTTGATTGTAAGAATGGCGAATCATGTAATATACCTTAACCAATCCTTACCTACCTTACCTATCCCGCATGCTAGCTCCTTTCCTCGGAACCTACTTTTTGATTGGATAAGTAGATCGTTTTTGGTATGTACCTTGGTTCATTATTAAAATAATGAAACAAACTAACTATCCCAGGCGCCAATTCCTCCCCTCTCAATTTATTTCTGTCTGGGTTGATTAATATACTTTATTCTATTTCTTAACGCCAGTCACATAAGTTGAATAAGTAACTATTTCGTAGTACGAATGCCACTTTTGCTTATTTTTAATGGTCAAACATGCCCGAAATAATAAATAACAAATTGATAACATAAGTTGAAAGAAAAGAATCATGCAATCAGATTCTGAAGAGTCGTGTGTGGAACAGTAAATGAATGTAATGGAGACAGAATAAAAAAAACCTGTAATATAGGGTAGACGTTTGTAGATGGCTATTGGTTTAAAAAAATGTAAGGTGAAGGGGGATATTGAGTGAGAAAAAAGAGAAAAAGAATAAAAGGAGAAAGTACCAGTACTTTAACACCAAGTGTAGCTGTGAATACTTAGCATAGGCTAAAGAGGCGTGCACGAAGGTGGTTTAAAAAGTGGCTGGAATCACAGGTTCAGAGTTGCTCTAGGAGAACCACTTTAAGGATGCATTCATTGATGTATAGAACTGCCACACATTGTCCCATGCATGTCGGCAGTAAAAAAATAGCATCAAGTCTAATAATAAGGGATCCTGACACTTTTTGATCTACAAAAAATTGGGGTTAAATTTATGTATGTAAAATACATTATGAAAAATAAAACCTTATTCAGATGGATCTCAAATTCAGAGCTTAGAAAGGCAACTGCTGCTGTCCAACATACTTTAGACGTTACTTCATGGCTAAAAACACTTCTGAAATAATAATAATAAAATAGTGTAGAAAATTAAACTAAGACGTTTTTATATTTACTTGGTTTTGACAGGATGACAACTCAATGACAACAGAGAATGGGAGGAGCAAACAAATTCACAAATAAATAACATATGGTTGCTAGGCAATTGAGTAATGCTAACTTGCCGGTAATTTAAAAAATCAGTATCACGTAAAAGGCTACTTTCATTAAAATATAATCTAAAATGTGTCCAGTATAAAAAATTGGATTCGTTTTGATGAATAAAAGTATTTTTTTAAATTTTCAAAGATTGGACCTTCACCGTTAGGTATCACTTTGCCGAAGGGGGTGATCTAATACTTATGCTCGAATCTGGTGTGTAAAAGCCCCTGATTCCTGATTTTTTGTAATAATACCCTAGAAAGTGTAATTTATTGTCTTTCAAACGAGACCAAAATCGTTGTTTTATTCCAAAAATTCGATTTTTTACAACGAAAATTGGGGAGAGTACTTTCCCGTAAGATGCCACATGCATCAAGGAGGTGATCGAATACTTTAGACGGGTAATGTTAGAAATAAGATTTACAAATATTCTTTTTCAATGACTTGACGGGTCTGTCGCAACGTTACTATTTTTGTTCTTTGACAGCTACATATGAATCAGGCAGAACCAAAAACTACCTGGAAACATATTTTAACCCTATATGTTTTCTTCCTTTTTTATTCTTCATTTTTTTTATTGGCGACGATTGGTCACGATAGTAATAATTTTGTTCAGCGAAGGAGCGTCAAGATCGGCTCAGCTTTTGCGTTGCAACTTAGAGACCTTACTTCTTGGCAGCGCTGGCATCACATCGTTTTACCATTCTTAATTTTTAGTGTACCCGCCCTTTTTGTAATCTATCAAACGTTGGGACTGTCGTGTCCATCGTTTTGAACATTATTCCTCTTTTGTGAGCTTTTTAAAAGTTATTCAGAGAAGGTATTTTCTTTTAATGTTTTATGATCTAATTCTCCTTTATATGTTTTTATAGTGCTATCTGGGTGCTAGCTTGCTCTGTATACCAGATGATTTACTGTGCCCCAAGCCTCTAAAGTCATCTGTCTTTCTCTCTCGTTTAAACTCCCGAGGTACATTTAGTACCATTTAAATTACATAGAATTGTTGCTTACCCTGTCTTTATCATCGTAGTGGCGAATTCCATCCACAGGAATTTATATTTTCTTATTCTTGTGTACCCAAGCATTTATCGCGGAGCGACAACTTGGTTCGCTCACACAGGTACACAATCATGCCCTCACACTCACACAGGTAGTCGAACAACCTTGTTCTTTGTCCCAAATGTTTAAGTAATATCTCTCTCACTTCTCTCCTTATTTCAGAGTTTATACTCGTTACGCGTTCAGCATGATCATCTTTGTGGTCTAGACTTTATTATAGTAGAAACCAATTCTCAGGTATTGATTGTGACAACTTTTTAATAATGAATAGTATGTAATCCTGTTTATTTTATTCCAGATATCGATAGTTTGTGTATATTCTGTCGCGTCCTACAAACGTGTGCGTTAATGCAAGATTGAGCTACTAATGAAATTTGATTGTTTTATTCCCCCACATTCATTTAATAGTTTCTTTTAAACCGAGACCAATTTCTTTGTATTTGGATGATTCAACAATTTTTTTCTCATCTTAAAAGAATCTTGATTTTATTTTTCGGAAAACCCAGATATCGATTATTTGTGTACATTCTGCCGCGTCTTACAAACGTGTGCGTAAGAACAAGACCGAGCTACAAATAAAATTTTCATCTGATAGTTCCCTATAAACCGAGACCAATTTTTTTAAATATTTGGATGCTTCAAAAACGTTTTTCTCATCTCAAAACAATAGAATTTGATTTAATCTTTCGGAAGATTAAAAAATATTTGAAAATCTAATGTTTTGGTTATTCTTAAAAACCGAAGTTGCCTAAGGGTCATGTTTTTTATACATAAACGCAATCGAGCGATGAACACTAAAAAAGGACTGAGAAGGAATTCTAAACTGTATCCATTTAAATGCGACGAGGCAGGCGATTATCTTAATATAGCCAGTTTTGATTTTCAAAAAATATTTACATATATAAGAACTTCAACATGGTGCGCAGAATGTTCTCGTCAACTAAATTGTTGTGTCCCCTAGCAACACAAGAGTGTGTCAAAACTAGAATGACAACAATATACAGAGGCTATTGACTTTCGACCATTAAATTATTTCGAAAAAAGTACCACTGTCAGTTCGTGCTATGTTCTCTACTCCCCCCCCCCCAAACTTTAATATTGAAAAGACCTTAAAAAGGGTATTTGATATTTGGTGTAATTTCAGTTTTATCTGTTATACAACTCATACACAAACATACACTTGGAGTGCGGAAAAGACTTCAGAATGCTTAGAAAAATGATTTAAACCTAATAAACTTTCAATAAATGAGTTCTATTTTTTTAACGTGCATAGTTAGACATTATTTATACAAGAAATTAAAAATAAATGTGATAAATTGTATAATAAATAAAAACCAAAAATCTATTACAATTTTTATAAATAAATCTTGGGCTGATCGCTCATGATACAGGAACTACTAAAATAATGAAACCCTTTGAGATTTGTTCCAGGATGTGCCTTGTGATTAAGTTTTAAATACCCAGACCTAAAACCGATCTAAATGCCTTATATATAATACCCCCAAAACATTAGCGTATTGATCATAATTAAATTGTATTTCAGTTATTCAAAAATAAAACGCGACATATTCACGATACTACCACCAAGTTCCAAGGCGAATTGACCGAAGATGTGGGAGCCTTCGTCTCTGTGGTTTCGGTTTTACTCATCTCCGAAGTAGACATGCGTGATGCTCATTACACAAATACATAAATTCATTTATTTGATAAAAAAAACTTCCTTTTCAGAATTTAGCTTTTAATATCTAAATCATAGCTTTGACCAATACATGGGGGAAAAAAACCTCCACAAACCCATTTGGTTTGTAGAATTTGTTGAATTGGGCCTCCACCATCTTCTAAGTATTGTTTTATTCCCCGAAGGATTGCAATAGTACTTTATAACTAGTTTCTTTTCATATTCCGCACAAGTATCAGTACCTAATAGCATAGGATGTGCTTGAATGTAGCAAACATGCAATCCGGAACAGAATGTGCTCAATTTGTTTGTCACATCCATTCCACACATGAAATAGCCATAGGCATAGCGGGCTTTAATCACCACGATCTTGTCTGAAGGGTAGTCACAAATGAGGGCTGTTCCCGAGTGTTGATTTACAGTTACTTTCTTCACCTGTTGGCCAACTGTTGTTTCGCGTGTGTTTAACATACATACAATTATTATTATGAGGATTTATAATAATAAAGTAAACGAATTATTTGAATAACCTGAGAGTTGAACGAGAAAAATGTATGCCACGAAGATGAATACTAATTTGGTTGTATGAGACGCCATTTTTTCGGGCTTCTCGATAAAACCGCCAGATGTACAATGGTGGGCAATCTTTACGAAACAAGCTCCAATGCAGAATCACACTGCTGAATTTTATATTTAGAGAAGTGTTTTGTATATAAACTGGTTTTGCATAAAAAGTAGTCGAGGATGATTCTATCTTGATTGTCCATTTTAGTTTGTGATTCCTGTAGTCCATCTCAATGATATATTACCAGTAAAAAAGCGCTGTTTTGTATTATCTCAAATTCATTCTGTAAAAATTGGCTATGAAAAAATATTTAGAATAAATAGATATACAAGATAGAAAAGCGAGCTTTTCTGCTCGCGGTTAATAGGATAATACAGACGTCACCCGAATTAATCGCAACGAGATGTGATGGATTTCGAATTTCGAATTTAGTGTAATGGGAATGAAATTGATTTGACGTTCTATGGCGACAAATGAAGACGGATTACTTTAAATTATTTGTGTGGAGGACAAATAAGTATATAAACAGCAGTAAATGGTTAGAACATTTCGAATGTATACATTTGGTCATTGGTTTGCTGTTGTTATATTTGGATTATTATTTGGTTCAATGGGTCTTATTACGAATTATGTTGGTTGTAAGAATGGCAAATTATGTAATATTACTTAACCAATCCTTACCTTCCTTACCTATCTCGCCTGCTAACTCCTTTCCTGGCACCTACTTTTTGATTGGATTGCGCAATCCAATAAAAAAGAAGCTGCCGATTATTATTATATCGATGGTTTTTTAATATAAGATTACACAGGTCTTCGATTTAAGTAGATCGTTTTTGGTATGTACCTTTCATTATTACCGTTCATTATTTAAATAATGAAACAAACCAACTATCCCAAGCGCCCATTTCTCCCCTTTCAATTTATTTCTGTCTGTGTTGATTAATATACTTTATTCTATTTCTAAACGCCAGTCGCAAAAGTTGAATAAGTAACTATTTCGTAGTACGAATGCCACTTTTGCTTATTTTTAATGGTCAAACATGCACAAAATAATTAATAACAAATTGATAACATAAGTTGAAAGAAAAGAATCACGCAATCAGATTCTGAAAAGTCTTGTGTGGAACAGTAAATGAATGTAATGGAGGCAGAATAAAAAAAAACCCTGAAATATAGGGAAGATGTTTGTAGATGGGTATTGCATCAAGTCTAATAATAAGGCATCTTGACACTTTTTGATCTACAAAAAATTGAGGTTAAATTTATGTATGTAAAATACATTATGAAAAAAAAAACTTATTCAGAAGGGCCTCAAATTCAGAGCTTGGAAAGGCAACTGCTGCTGGTCAACACACTTTAGACGTTACTACATGGCTAAAAACACTTCTGAAATAATAATAATAAAATAGCGTAGAAAATTAAACTTAGACGTTTTTCTTATTTACGTGGTTATGACAGGATGACAACTCAATGACAACAGAGAATGGGAGGAGCAGACGAATTCACAAATAAATAACATATGGTTGCTAGGTGAGTAATGCTAACTTGCCGGTAATTAAAAAAATCAATATCACTATGTTTAATTTAAAAATAAAATTGTAGGTAGGATTCATGTGTCCATAAAGAGAAATGCATAGAGGGGAAATGACATATTAGGCTTGCTTCGCTCGCAATTAGAAAATGATCATTTAAAAAATGAACTTTAACTAAATTTGGAAAAATGAAAACACCATATTCTTCCATATCATTTTAGTGATACGTCTTAACTTTTTTCTCTAAAAAGCTAATATTACCTTATCCAATTTTAAGAGAAAATTGTCAACGAAAAACACAAAAAGATAATAAAGAATATTTACAAATATTGTTTTTCAATCACTTGATGGTTCTATTACCACATAACCATCAGGGGCGGATCCAGAAATTGGTCTTGGGAGGGGCGATTAACATTGGTTTTATAGGACTTCCGAAAGGGGCTGATTTTACGTAATCCCTATCTCTCTCACGTTATTTTTCTGGTCTTGGGAGGGGCTGTCCCCCCCCCCCCCGTGGCCCTCCCCCTGGATCCGCCACTGGGGAAAACCGTGTCTTTCTAGTTTTTTTTTGTGTCACTCAATAAGGTATTATATAACAAAAACTCAAATAAGGTATTATATACCTGACCAGCTTTTAAGAATAAATTATCACGAAAAAAAATTCTCAAAAAATGTTTCCATGCTGTCACGGGTCATTGCCATAATGTTACCATTTTTGGTTTCGACAGCTGCATACGTGCCAGGAAGAAAAAACAAAAACCCAACTGGAATCATATATATATCTATCTATATATATATATATGTTCTAGTTTCGTCTTTATCCGTTTTTAACGGGGTTTCGTTTTATTCCTAAACATTCATGTAATAGTTATGTTTCATTTTCGACGAACTTATCATATTTAGGTGCTTCACAAACATTTTTCTCACCTCGAAATAATTTATTCTTAATTCGTCATTTTAAAAAATTCAAAATATTAATTTTTCCATAACTACAAGTAAGCCTTGAAATCGGACTTTCCTACTTAAAATTATATAATGCAATCGAGCGATGGGCAATAACGAAATAAGAAGGAATTTTAAGCTGTTTCTTTTCCGACGAGATAAGGTAGGTCATTGTCCAATTATTATTATCGCTTGTTTAAAAAAAACGTAAATATATATATACACATAAAACAGTTAAACAGGGGGTGAACAATGTCTCAGTCAGGATTATTTTCCCTAGCAACACAAGAGTTGGCAAAAACTAGAATGACAACAATGTACAGAAACTATTGCCTTTCGAACATGAAATGATTTCCTGTTTATTTCGCTGTTTAATGATTGCTTGGTAACACGTGTCAAAAAATTGCCAACGCCTCCTAGTGCCCCGTTCTCTCTCTTCCTTTAGAGGATAAAAACGCTCGAATCTTTGTTAGTTTTTTTATTCACGCCTCAGCTAGCAGAGGTCAATCGCAGCTAACAAGAAGGTCGAAAATGGCAAACTCTGAGTCGCCAAGGCTGATGACAGCCATCCTTCTAGTGCTGTCTCTTTCCCTATTCACCTCAGAAACAGGTAAAAATTATTTGCTTTCACATTTCTTTAAAAAGTATAAATTGTATTTGTACAAATTGGTTAAAAATAATTTACATTAAGAATTTATTATATTTTTCAATAGCTGGACAGCAGGTGGTCAAGTTTGTTTCCGCTCCTCAGAATTCTGGCTTTTCCCTTATTTGTGATGAACCCGGCTCCACAATTAAAATTGTCTCGGCCTTCTACTACAGCACAACCTCTTCCACTTATTCAGGGTGTTCTTCAGACGTGAAATCCGTCCTAGATGAATATTGCGGTTCAGGCAGTAATTGTTACCTTCAAGCAACGAACTACCTATTCCCTGGTTCACTATTCAGAGGAGGTTCTTATCCTTCAGATTGTCCTGGCTATCCTAATCCAACTGGCATGACACTTGCACTAAGCTATATATGTAATGAGAGTGGTACTTTTAGATCTTTCCTTGATTCTCCAGACAAAAAAAAGAAATTACCATTTTCCTTCCGTCAACTTCCATTATCCTTCCGTCGACCTCCATTTTATTGACCTACTTATGACCCCGTTCAGTTGTAGTGTTACGTAAAAAAGGTATTTAAAAAGTGGTTTTCATTTCAGTTTGGTCTGATGTACCACTTAGACACAAAAATACACTAGGAGTGCAGAACAGACGTAATAAATCTGTGAAAATTGATTTGAACATAATCAACTTTCAATAATTGACTTCCTTTCTTTACGTCATAGAAAAATACATAATCTATAAAGATACATGTTTAGACGGTTTTTAATGAATGCGATAAAAATTCTAACTAAACAATAAATGTCATACCTAAGAATATTATTCCATGACAGGGAATGCAAAATGTCCGTAGGTTGAAGTTACTGTAAGCGTGAATCTCTTTGCGTTTTCCCTCATAAAGCTGTGTGACTTTTATTTAAAGAAAAAAAATCATCAGGAATATCGGATATTCAATCGTATTGAACATTGTGCCTCACGAATTAAGTCAGATATTAAAGCAGAATGTAATTAGTTAGATCTCCGCTTGCTGACTTGATGGTCTGATTTTCCTATGTCATACAGGCGCATCAGCACATAGAAACCCATCATTTTTTAAGTAAAACTAATTTTATTGATTGGTTCTTCGGCACTGTTAAGACGGACGGAAATCAGGAATCCGAATCAAAATCCGAGATGTATGACATTTTTTGTTCTGGTTTTTATTGCGTTTCTTTTGATTAATTTAAATTGCGACTTCCTTCTTGTTGTTTTTAATGCGCTTTTTTTTTGTGAACCTTTATCTCAGTTCAGAAAAAAGTTATTCGAAGTCAGCAACTCTTAATATGTTTTGAATTTAATTTTGCAGTTGGAAAAGTGGAACCAGTCAAGTTTGATTAGCATTTCTCAATTATTGACAAGATCATATTAATTACCCTGGATACTCATACTCTCGAATATTTTTCAGCTAATTTAAAAGAAGCTAAGGCGCGTACTCAACCAATCACAAGACTTCCGAATTTATCTATCTTAGATCAGAAAGCCATTATTAAAATTCAACAACCTATGCACTTCGAATTATCATTGTTAAATGTCTGCTTTTATGGCTCTTTCTTATTAGTATTCGTAAAAGGATGTAGAAGATGGGCGATGTCTGGTTGAGTCCTTAAGAAACGTCGCAAGAAGGAGCGTCGAAAGAGGGCATTTTGTCAGGGTATTTTGAATTCAAATAAATCGATGGCAAAGTATTGTATAGTACGTGACTTGAATTTTTTTCAAGCTGATAGGTTATTGGCATCTAGATGACAGAAAAACTTGTTTCCAGTGACTTTGACCAACTAAATTTATGCAAGAAGCGCAATTTCACAAATGCTGGCTCTGGAGAAGGTAGGAGATATCATCCACTTGATCATACAGTTACGCGAAACAACCTTTAGTGGTTCTTTAAAAAAAAAGTAAAAAATAAAATATTCATCAACAGCACTTATTACTTATCTATGAAAATTGATTTGAACACAATCAACTTTCAATAGTTGAGTTCCTATCTTTACGTCCATAGATAATACATAATCTATAAAGACATATGTTCGGGTGATTTTTTAAAGAATGCGACAAAAAACTAATTAAATGATACATTTTACATCATTAGAAGTCTCTTTATGGGTGCGTCTCATTGCGCGTTCCCGTATCCCACTACTAATACGTGTGGGCTACAGAATGTTATACTGTTTTGATGCCTGGTTATGTCATTCTTTTTAGCAAGGAATCAGATGCAATCGAAACGCTTCCAGACTTGTCCCATTTTTAAACATAAACTAGTGGCGCAGTGGTAGCGACGTCGAGTTTCAAATGGCACTTTCTTAAAAAGTTGAGCGAAATGATGATAATCTTACCCTAAGCGTGAACACGGCTCTAACACCTTTTTGCAAATTAGATTTCCAATTGTAAACATAACTGTCATCCATTTGGAATATTCTAAAGATATCCCTATAATAAGTGTTTATCCTTATAATATAGCCATATGGATGTATTCTAAATTCTAAAACTCACAAATACCTTCGAATATTTATGCAAATTCTCAGGATGATAATGATGCATGATCTTGTGTCACAATCTCTTCTATAGTTATGGTCTAACCGTAGAAAGAACGTTTGAAAAGTTAATTAGGATCCCATAAACCTGGATCATACGGGTTAAGGACCATGTGCAATGAATTTGAAACTGGAGACTTCTATAGTGACGCTATTTTTACTGTTTTTGGACTAGCGATCAAATATCAACTGAATTAATTAGAAAACGATTTTTCTTCTGCAAAAAGAGACAAAATAACCTTTAAGAAGAAAAAAGTTGTTTGACTTTTATTATAAATATATTTAGCCAAGAGTTTTTCATGAAATATTTAGTCCACGGAAATTTATAATACTTGGTGATGGACGTATCTCTTCTTAACTGGGAGGAGAATCCGGATGTTTGATAATAATAGCATTATTGAGGACAGGAAAATTCCCGACAACTATCTCTAATGGACATTTAAAAATATTTTTGTAGTCAGCAGTTTCGATCACAAGCTATTAATGAACGATTTAATTTTAAAAATGCATTGCTTTACAAATTTTCTTATTAATAGTTTTTACTTCAAAACAATATTCACTGTAAATCATGTTGCAATGTAGATGGAGCCAACCCCGGCATGAAAAAACGGCTCGTTGGTTCAAAAATCCGAAGCTTCGTGCTCGGATTTTCTTGAAGATTTTACGATAACTTGTTTATCTCTAGTTTTTTTTTTAAATTTATTTTTCTACCTGTCGAATTTTCCAACTCCGTGTTCAAGAGAACTGTTTCACCGGCAATCCATCCGGCCTGCTAGATCCATGCCTTGGCCGTGATGGGCCCCGATACACAGCAAATGAAGCCCCCAAAACGTTTTCAATCGGGTTGAGTTTACAGGCATCTACAATCAATTGTTCAATTGTCAGTTTAAAGTTAAAATGCTTATCGAACTCTTGGAATAATATTAAGGTCCACAATGGTGTTGAGAGTAAAATTAATCATTTTTGCTTGTTTTAAACTCGAGGAAAGTTTAATTAAAGATCCAGTCAAAGTGTAACGGACGTAACCATATTTTCACTCGAAAGATTAAGGGATTCCATGTGGCAGAGTGAAAGAAAATGATTATATAGTGACCGATATATCTTAGTTTAACTAAGATGCCATTTGATGTGTGTAATATGAATAATACATTTCATCGAGATTCTTTTTAGGAAAAATATTGATTCTATATCTTACCTATAGATGTCACCAGAGGGTGGACGACTTCAAAATATTTTTCAGTGCCTTCAATGCATGGATTTTATTTTCTATCCTTTTGCTAAACCTATACATCCTATATATGCCTCTATGGTAATCCCTATTAAAATGTTATAGACTAATAATTATTTTGAGTTCATATCTGACATGGTAATATAGGTGCATATATTAGATACTTATCCTCAATGCATACCTTTGAACTCTTTGGGCTCATTTATTATAGAGACTTTAAATGTGCCTGTAATGGTGTCATCAGGAAAGAAAACTCACGCCCACTCAGATGTTATATTCAAACTTAAAGTCGAAATCAATTTTAAACCAATATTTTTGGAAGGACAATAAATTTTAAGCCCAGTTTATTTTCCACGAAAATATAAATAAATATAAATACGAAAAAATAAACGAAACAGTAATAACTCTAAATTTGGTGATTTTCACACAGATATAGAAATATAGGATTTTATTACACGTTCATATTAGGTAAAGGCTAACACACTACTGTTCAATTATATTGTGACGGGAAGTGGAAGTGTACCGGACGTAACCGTATTTCCTCGGGATTTTCATGTGGCAAAGTGAAGGAAAATAAGTACTGATACTGCCCGGCCTCTATTTTCACTATACTACCATGTGATGTGTGAATAAATATAAGTAATATTTTATAGGAAATAAATTTATTTCGATATTCCACCTATAGGTGTCAATAGAGGATGCAAGACTTCACAATATTTTTTAGTGTCTTCAATGTATAGATTTTTAAATCCTTACGGAATTTCACTCGAGCTTAACCTATACATTTTATGATAATTTATTTATTTTTTAATGATAATACCTGTTAAAATGTTGTATTGTGATATTACGTCATGTCGTCATGTCATCGTTATCTTGTATTGTTTAGTTCATTTGTGATAGACTTATATATGTCTAGGGATACGTACTTATTCTGCCTCATTAATGGTGTTGACTCTAAATGTTCTTGTAATAGTGTCACCAGAGATGAAGTCCTGCTCCCCCAGGTAGCACATCGATATTTATTCGATATATTTCTCTTGTTTGATAATTATGTCACTACGATGTCGTAGAGATTTCTATTAGAAAGCGTAACAATATAGTTTTGATATCGTTTTGCACCCAAATTTCATGTCTACGTCGACATGGGGCCGATTTTGCGGTGACATTCAATTATTATTCAAAATAATAGTAAAACGTCGACCAACGGTGAGGTTCGAATCAGTAATATTTGGATCTGGAGACTTCCGCCTTAACCACTTAGCTACCAATCACTTATAATTACTAGTGAAACTGAGCTATTTATATGTTTCAGCCAGCAATGGACTGAGTCCACCGGTTGACCCGAATTACACCTGGGCTTCATATCATCCAAATGCCGATACAACAACGTAGTGACGGCGGCGACGAGTTTAACGGAAAGCTTTGCGTCAAACGTGTTTGGAATTTATGTACACTGTAGGAAACAGTGCCTAAAAATTCCCTACGCATAATCAGAGTACTTGTACTCGGACTCGGAGTCCACCGGGTGACCCCACTTTCCACTTTCCGGAACACCCAACTCTGCCTATAACAATTTAGCATTAATATCTTACTCGCAAAGATTTTTATAATTAAAGTTTCTACATTGGTACGAAGAAAGAGGAAACATAGAAAAAATGTCATGGTCAAAAGTCAATAGCCGCTGTATATTGTTGTCATTCTAGTTTTGCCAAACTCGTGCGTTGGTAGGAAAAAAATTAACTGTTCAAAAATTAACTTCAAAATTTCTTGCCCATCAATATTCATGTGACATCGACACTGAAAAGAAATCAGAGATAAATTAACAGCCGTCAGCCAGGACCCAAATGGAACGAGTTCATTAACTCTTGGACATGGCCTGGAATAATAATGAGATGAAATCATTCGTGGTAAAAATTAATGCGATCGACGATCCCTTTGCATATTATTTAAGGATGAAGGAGAAAGGCTACATTCCAGTTTGATGACTCTTTCTCACTGTCCAGCAACCCAGCAAACCTTAAACGGTATCAAGATAAATATTTAAAACATTAATAGTTGACGACAAAGTGCTGACTACTTACTCATTCATAACATATCCTCTGCATTTTGATAAGCCATGAAAATATATATTAGTTCTAGAATCTCATTTATTTTTCTTTTAAAGGATGAATAAATTGATTCCAAAATATCTTACTCAAAAAGATTTTTAAAATTAAAGTTTGTACATTGATACCCAGGTAGCACATCGATATTTATTCGATATATTTTTCATGTTTGATAAATACGTCACTATGATGTCGTGGAGATGTCGTAGAGATGTCTATTAGACATCGTAACGATCTAGTTTTAATATCGTTTTGCACCCAAATTTCATATCTACGTCGACATTGGGTCGATTTTGAGGCGGCATTAAATTATTATTCAAAATAAAAATAAAAAGTCGACCCACGGTTAGGTTCGAACCAGTATCCTTTGGATCTGGAGTCTTCCGCCTTAACCACTCAGCTTATAATTGCTTACAGTTAAATGTGAAAGAGAGCTATTTATATGTTTCAGCCAGCACTGCACTGAGTCCACCGGTTAACCCGACGACTCACAGCCGGGTTTAAGATTATCCAAATGCCGATTCAAAAACGTAGTGACGGCGGCGACGAGTTTGACGGTAAGCTTTGCGTCAAACGTGTCTGAAATGTAAGTACACTGTAAGAAACAGCGCCTAAAACTTTCCTACGCAACATCAAAATACTCGAGTCCGGACTCCAGCACCGGGAGACCCTACATTTGTGCCGGTGTTTGGATCATCCAAAGCCCGGCAGGAAAGTGGGGTCACCCGGTGCCGGAGTCCGGTGACGACAACTTTACGTCAAACAACCAGAGGAGGTCTAAAAACTTATTAGAGACACTTCCACGCACTGCCCTCGAAGATCCTACCCCTCCGACTATAATTCCGACTTGAGTGCTACTTTACCGGCCGACCCGTCAAAGTTGGCCGGAGTCCAAGTGTAGTAGCGCCCGGCTGATATTTCGGCCGTGCTCGTACAATGCTGAAAGACGAAAAATCAAAGCTATGACATTCAACTTAATACCGAATCTTCGATATTGTAGTGATATCTACAACTTTTTAAGTCTTAAAGTAGAAATTGAATCGGTTCTAGAGCTCGATATTACTTAGAAGTTGCAAAGTTGAAAGTATATCCCAACGATATGTAATGGATATCTTGTGCTACCTGGGATGCTCTCCGATTGATAGAGTAATTTAGTCTACTACTGAATTATTTTGCTACGATTCTTAAGAACTGTCTTAAATGCGACATTTGACTTGTATACTGCATTATCTTGTTTACGCTCACGTGAAGTATTAGTTGTATGATTTAAAACCATAAGAAGCCGTTTGTAATCTGTTGTTCTTCAAACGAGCATCTCACCTCACGGTCTGGTGACTTTGGTTTTCTATTCTTTTTCTCTCGATGGCCACCTTCTTACATTGCTTTGAGGCTTTCGATCCATTATGGTTGGTGAATGGGTGGTTATAAGCTGTTCGTTTTAAAAAACTTAAAAAGTCACCATTTTTCATGTTTAAAAGACAAGGATTCTGATTCATAAATATAAAAATGAGAAATAAAAAAAATAATAATAATATAAATATATTATTAGTATGTAAAGCTTCATCAATTGAATTTACTTTAATTGAGAGAAAGCAGCACAAAACAATTAAAATTATATTATGTGAAAAATAGCCAACATCCTTATTCGCCTGGTTTATGAGTAGGCTTTGGTAAAGCCTGGAAAATTGGGCTTGATTGCGGCCCAATTTGCAATCAAATGGTGTGTTTTAAATTTAAAATGTGTTCGTTAATTATCGCACTAATTATCGCTAATATGGCTTCCATACAATACCCAGACAGACAGCACACGCCAAAACGATCAGTCTGCACTCTGCAGCCCTAATGTACGACTTTACTTCATCAGCTCACCTGCGGCTCGCAGTAATAGTAGTAGAATATGTTTATTACTATATTTTCTTAGTTCCATGTTGAGCACTTAAATCATATCATAGCAGGGAAAAATATTTGATTCATAATATTTTGAAAAAAGTATTGAGCCTTTTTTCGTTTCAAGCAGTGTATTATAATGTTTTGTGTGTAAGTTGAAGCAAATTTGAAGCTGAAATCAAAGCACATATTAAATACCTCTTTTAAGGCACTACATGACTACAACTTGATGGCTATAAAAAAAACTATCAAACATTGGAGCGTTTTTATCCTTGAGGGGTTATCAGCAAATCAATAACAGTGAAAGAAACAGAAAACCATTTCATGGTCAAACGTCGATGACCGCTGTAGATTGTTTTTACTGTAGTTTTGGCAAACTCGTATGTTGGTACGGGCAAAAATATTACCTGGCGGCGAGGACATTCTCTGCGCCGTGTTACAATTGTTTTTCTAAATATACTTTTTTTTTTAAATTATAAGATGGAAAGACTTATCCTACCGGAATGGAAATTAAAAATCCCTTCTTGTTTATTTATTGGCCATCATTTGATTGCGTTATTCTATTTAAAAAAAGGAAAGTTCGATTTGTAGACTCATATGACTTATGATTTTGGAAAATAAGTTTTAGGTTTTCAAATATTTTTTAATCTTTTAGAATGCTTTGTACTATTTTTTAAAATTTTAAGTTAAGTTTTAATCATAACAATTGTATTGAATTTTAATTTTAATTGTTTTGGTTTTATTGTGACACTTTTATTGCATATACCATTCTTTACGTTTACTTTGAAATTCCCGCGTAAATGATGTGTTAACTATGCACTTTAAGAAATAAAACAAATTTATTGAAAGTTGATGTAGTTCAAATCAATTTAAAAAAAAATATGAACTCTGTTCCGCACTCCATGTGTATTTTTGTGTCTAATTGGAGTAATAGACAAAAGCAAACCAAATATTAAATATCCCTTTTAAGACACTGCAACTTGATGGGATCACAAGTAGATCAATAAAATGGAAGTTGGCGGAATAAAATTAAAGTTAGGGGAACATAATTGCTACGGCTTCGGTTCTGGAGAATCGAGGAAATTATCGAGTACCACTCGCGTTACATACATAGGCGATGGAAAGTTTCATATTAGATGGATTATTAGTGTTACCACAGGCTGAAGGATAAGTGCTGGGTCCGCCTCCTATGAATGCTGTGCTTGGAAATAGATAATTGGTTGCTTGAATGTAACAACTATTTAAACCGCCGCATAATCTCAGTACGGTATTAAATCCCCCTGCTAAACATGATCGTAAACCTGGAGCGGTTGTGCTGTAGTACCCAACAACTATGGGAACAATTTTTTCATTTGGCGCGTCACATACGATGGCCGTACCAGTATTCTGAGGAATGTTCAAATACTTGATTTCAGAAATTTGACCATCTGTTCCAAACATATATTATAGTTTATAAAAAACAAAATTAGTAAAATGTGTAAGATATTAAAATTAAGAAGTGAAAAACAAACAATGTTTACTTGATTCTGAGACAAATAGGGAAAGCGAAAGAACCAAACAAAAGGCTTTGATCAGTCTAGGCGAATTGAAATTGGGAGTCAACATCTTTGATCTTCTGGCTTGCTGAGAGTAAACTGTTACTAGTTGATGTGGGGGTTTGGGACTATTTATTATTCGCCAAAGAATAGAGAAGATTACTGCCAGTGACGATAGTTGTCATTCTAGTTTTGGCAAACTTGTGTGTTGGTAGGGGAAACAAAAAATTTGCTGACGAGTACATTCTGGACACCATGATCAGTTTTTAAATTGTGTAAATTATTAAACCTTGAAAGAAACAGGAAATCATTTCATGGTCAAAAGTCAATAAACGCTGGTTACAACAAAGGAGGGGATGTGAAAACAACGATTACGAGGACATTTTATTTATGCGTTACATTATTTTATATGTAGACTAGCTGGCCTCCGTTAAAATTTTGCCCGAAATCCCTTTTAGTTTTTAATTTGTATTGATTAAGTTTTCTTCAATTTATTATTAAATTAATTATTCAAATGAACATGACCAGTAGCAACAACTACACTTGGCTCACGCTTCCCAGATGACCCATGTCGATCGTGGTGCTAGAACGCATAGTTACAACTATTTTGCTTTTTATTGTGCCAATTTGTATTTTTTTTTAGGCGGCCTATACGACCACCTTCGTTCCATGGGTTAAAACAGGCTTCTCCATAGCTTATGAAACTAGTTAGAAGTAAAGTTTACTTCTTGAAACTCGTGTATGCAACTTAATCCAAGTATCTTACTGTAAGTTGACGACTAACAAAAACACGGGACCAATGAGAGAATATTTTAAGCTATAACAATTAATGTGTTTTAGTATATATAATTGAACATACTGCCTAGATTATATCGCCATGATCTTGCTTAGCAACAAATTTGATTGCATCAGGTGGGTCGAATGTTTCAGCAATTCTTTTTTTTCTAAAAATACTGAAGGTTATTTGAATGCAGCTCAAAAAAGAATTTTATGCGACTGGCAACGCCCTGAAACAAGACCAATCCCATTATTGAAAACAAGTTTGTGCGTATCACTATCTCATAATCTAAATTAGCATAGTTCTAAGGTAGCAGCCAGGCTCCAAATGGAACAAGTTCATTGGTTCTAGTGGAATAACAATGGGATGAAAACGTAGTATGGTCGACGATCCCTTTAGATATATATATATATTAGAAAAGAAAGATCTGAAGGTTAATAGTCGAAACACAGCATTCTAGTTTTATTACTCTTTCTCGATGGTCAGGAAATCACAAAACCTTAAATGGTAACAAGATTATAATATGAAAACTAAGAGTTGGCAAAGTGTTGACTACTTACTTATTCATTTCAGAATAAACTAGCAGCCTTGTTGCCTTCCACCCAAGCATTCAAATGGATCGAGTTCATTGATTCTTGATCAAGGTCGTGGAATAATAATGAGATGAACACTTAATGTGGTCGACGATCCCTTTACACATTCTTTTTTAGAAAAGAAAGACATTTTGAATGTTAATTAAGTAGAATGGCTACACCTTTCGTACAGTTTAATGAGTTGCCCAGCAAACGAACAAACCTTAAATAGTACCATTGGTATCAAGATAATTATATTATAAACTATTGTTGGCAAAGTGCTGACTGTTTACTCATTCATAAAATAGCCTCTGCATTATTATAAAGCATGGAAATATACTCTACTTCTAAAAATATGCATTTATTGTTCTTTTGCCATGCGTTTCCTGAGAAAAACAGAGATTTTTTCCGATTTTTCATCATTCGACGCAAAAGTTATATTTGCGTCGAATGACGCAAAGTTTATAGTTGCGTCGAACGACGCAAAGTTTATAGTTGCGTCGAACGACGCAAAGTTTAGGTCCCTATCTATTACTCGTTACCAGATGTTAGTAATAAACTAAAGGCCCGTTCACACATAACGTTTTTCGGCCGCCGAAAGACGAAAGATGAAAAAATCGAGCCGAAAAACGAGCCGAAATAAAAAAAAAGTTTCGGCGTTCCAAAGTTGAAACTTTCTAAACTTTTAGGCGCCGAAAAAATCAGAAAGCCGAAACTGGAAAGCCGAAAAACTGGACAGCCAATGACATCAGCCCATTTGATCACGTGATGATGCGCAAATAATTATTTGTTTTGGAGCAGCATCACCAATGCCAATTTGTTTTTCTTCTGTCAAACAAAAAGATTTTTTATTTCTACATTCGATTTGTTTCTATGACTTTCTTATTTATTATTAAATGCCGAATAAGTAAAATTCCGATCGCTACGAGGAGATCACCCAAGAAATCTGCTGCGAAATCTGGAGTGAATGCTGTGCTCAAACCAGTTCAGCAAATATGATAACTCAATTTTTAAACCTTTGTTTTTATTTGAATATTTTCACTCATAGTATTTGAAAGAAAGTATAGACAAAGGAAATTACTGTTATTAGATTCATCCAGCCATCCAGGCAGTAGAAAAGCATTACAAAAACAATGTGTAACAACGTACGCTGTCAAGCAGCAAAAGATTCGGCTGAAATGAGCCGAAAAAATGTAGTGTGAATGGGTTTGACAAAAAGTAAAAAAAAATCATCTTTCGGTTTTCATCTTTCGTCTTTCGGCGCGCCGAAAAATGTCATGTGTGAACGGGCCTTAAGGATAAAAAAACCGAAATTTGGTTATAGTTTAGTACGTTTTTTCCTAGAAAACGTAAAAAAGTAAAATAAATAACCGAGAAAAAGGTGATAAAGGCTAACACTAGAAAAAACTGGTAAATTTGTTGTTTTTCATTGAAAAAATTTTCACGACCAACAAAATTACTAGATTAGTAACAATAGAGTCGGGTTTTGCTCGCCTTACACCGTACTCTCAAGACATTATGAACTTACAAGTTACAATTATTTTTACAAGTTAGTTGAAGTTCGGCCTATTAATATTTTGATATTTTTATTCCATCGTAACAGTAAATAAGCACATTTAAAACGTAAATCGGATTTTATTTGCCTGATTTTTACTCCTTTCGGCATCATGGTTTAAGAAACTGAATTTTAAAAAAGTTCCAATTAATATTTTTTTTATTTTGATTCTATCGTAACAGTAAATAAGCACATTTATAACATAATTCGGATTTTAGGTGCCTGATTTTTACTCCTGTTGGCATCATAGTTTAAGAAACTGAATTTAAAAAAAAGTTCCAAAGTTAATTTTTTTTTTACAAAATAAGCAAGGGAACAGTTACCAATAGTTCAATAAAAAAGGATACAATAACCAGTGATACAATATCCAAGGTAATTAGCGCGCTCTCACTCTTTTTACGCTTATTTAGCGTGAACTAGTGTCAAAAAAGCAAATACATTTCGTGGCTGCATACATTCCGGTGGCATTCGTTCCGAATTATAGGTTCCCGAAGGGATTTTTAACAAAGCTTTAACATTGCTTACAAAATTCTTTCATGAATCGAATCAGATTCAGATTTAATTCAGATTCGGAATTCATTTCATCTAAATTCATTTCTCAATTCAGATGATGAATTAAACTTTTAAAATATAGATACAGATTTAACTGTAATTGTCTTATCTAAATGTGTCATAAGTACTAAACAGTTTGTCAATTTTTTATTGAGAAAACTAATTGGAATTTGATTAGTGAATAATACTTTTTTCCCTTTCGATTTACTTGGTTCTAAAAATGAATAAACAAGTTCTATTTAATTGAACTATGGGTACCGTCTGTTGTATATAATTTTTTTTAAATGACCAAACATTCTGAATCAATCCAATGACCATATTTCAAACGATTAAAAACTCAGATTCGCCAATTTTTAAAGTAAATTGATTCAACTTCGGATTCACTGAACTCACTTATAGCGGACCGTTTGGACCCTCATTTTTCGGAAAAAAACGTCGCATCGAAATAAACAATAACTTCGAATTGGAAACATACTCCCAAAGGAAAAGACTTCGATTTTTTTCAAATATCTTTTTTTACAATTGGTACTCGAATTTGTTTTTGGTACTGGGCAGGGCCAAATTGCATACATACAGGGCGGAAATCGGCTAATAAAAGGATTTTTAAAATCACATCACCATCAATTTTTTACTATGATTTTATTTTCGTTGTTACCTCTTTTCATCACTTGTTTATAATAGCAACTTTTCAAAACGCAACCAAAAATTATACCTACTTATGCAAATAATATAATTTTTCTCATTTTTCTATTTAAAATTACTTGGTCAAGTTATATCTAGAGTTTTAAATCATATTCATAGTTTCTGGGTTTATTTTCTACAGCATTGGTAATGCGGCACTGGACGAATCCCAAGAAAAATGTTCATTATCATTAGTATTTATAATAATCTAAGTATTTTCCCAGCCTCGACATCTCTCTGAATCGAAAAATATTTTTTTCCGGTGCGAAATTTTTCCTAAAAAATTGGGTCCAAACGGCCCGCATGCCCGCCATACTCTTGATTGGATGGACACCAAACTCAAGGTGCGTTACACTTATTTTCTTATTTATTTTCCCGTAACGCCTTGTTTTTCCGTAAAGATACAAGTCTTAAATTCAGCTAGGTTTCCAGTGCTTTCAAAGAGTCGGCTTTACCTTTGAACGTTCCACCACCCGTCTTAAGTTATTTGTCGTATTTCGACCAACTTTAACTTATTTAATTTAAAATATTAATTTTTACTAATAAATAAGATCATGACTATGACATATAATATAAAAGTGACCCCCGCATTGCACCCGGAACTGAACGCAACGGACGTGAAAGTTTTCATAGTTCTGATATCTTGTATAGTTTGACATTTTCAGTAATTGATAATTGATTATTGATACCTTGACTCCTAGACTCAAGTTGTGTGTTACCTGAGACGAATGGTCACACCATAGTACAACAGAAAGCATTAGGGTTTAAAGTTGTTACCTCACCATTATATATTATTACTAAGTATTGTATATTTGGTAGTGTATGATAGTATAATTGACGTGAGGCTTAGTTAAAGCGCTTATTTTGAATTACATGAATGAACAATGAAATAAGTTACACATATCAGGTGAATATATGTTAATTGCCGTAATATAATTACGAAATTTGCATGTATATACTACCCTAGCTGGCTAAGTTCCCTAAAATAATCAGAAAGTGAATGAAGAGGGGAATGTAAATGGCTTGGAAAAAAAAGAAAATATAGCATCTTTTACGCTATAACCTAGCTATATAGTAGCCTACATCTGTATTTAGGCAATATCTGGGACTGGATGAGAATGATGATGGATCACGATAACTAAACATATATGTAAATGAGGTATCCATGCCTATCAGTAAATCTGTCACTGGATATGTTGCTTGGACAAAATCATAATCATCCAAGTACGAACCTAAATTAACATGCCGTGAATAAGTTGGATTAAAAACAATCAAATAAAAAATAATAGTTAAAAATGTAAAATAGATATTACCCATGTTGCATATAGGTATAAGAATTGTGACCTGCTGTAGGGTAAACTTTATCAAGAGAAACGAAGAGAACAATTTCGCCGTAAAATGGTTCCAATTCATTCCCCAAATGAAATAAAAATTCATCTAAAGAAAACTAAGAATAACTTAACACTGATGGGACTATTTGTTCGTAATAATTAATATTTACGAAAAAAGAACAAAATAGCAAATAATCCGAGAAAGTTAATCAGATAAACAAAGATTTTACTCGCCACTCACCAGTTAATGTCAATAACATGGATTGGTATACTACCACACAATTTTTCTATCGTTCGTGATCCATCCCAAACAAAAAAAAACATTGTGCCAGGGCTTCCATAGCAGGATATTCCAAAAGGGCTTCGTGCTGTCTGCGTTGCAAGGTCGTACTTTAAGTACTTTTTTTTTACAAGTGAAAAGTATCTAAAATATTCAATTAAAACTGAACCAAAGACGTGTTTTTCTACGCCCAAGTCAGTGTCTACTTTTGATTTTACGATTAAAATCGACTTTATTTACGAATGCGCTTGGTTTTCCTTCGTTAAAAAATTATTAAATAATTTAGAATGCCTTGGTTATGATGACGATTATGATGACTTTAAAAATATTCAAATTTGGGAAAAGGGCAACAGGCCTAATAATTTGCATTTGAAATTTTATAATGTGACGAAGTTATAAAAAGCTCCAGATCTTGATTCACGAAAAATATTAATGCCGATTTGTTTTGGGCCCTTCGATCAATCAGGAGAAAGTGATTATTCATAGCAATCAAAGCTATGAGGGCTATAAAAGTTATGAGGGCTATCAAAGCTCTCGTAGCCAAGACATCACATTCAAGATAGAGGAGGCGCCACTCCTCGTTGGAATCTATGAAAGAATGTTTCAGACGAGGGTGGCGCTATGGCGCTGCGATCGATGCCCGCAGCCATGAGTGAGCCCCTCGATGGAATAGTAGGGATCGACCAATCAGAATCTAGAGGAAACGTAAAAAAACGTTAAAAAAAATAAAGGTTTTGAAAACCCAAAAAAAGGGGGAGGAAAAAAGTAGAAATAAGACGGTATAGAACCTTTGGATTCTGGAAAGAAATGCGGCTCCAAAGAAGTTTTAAGGCACTATTAGATCGAAAAACCCATTCCGCCATCCGTTGTGCTCTCTTCCTTCTATAAGATTCGACTTTTAGTCTCTTATTGGTCTATTGAAGACACTTTCGAACGTCATTGCTTCTGGCCTGTCACTCTATTGCAGCTATGCACCACCACATTAATCATATAAGGATGAGGCCATGAATCCTACGAGAGCACGGACCTGAATCGCAGAGCTACCTCCTGTCAGGTAGCTATCTATGGGCATAGCTACTAGCTAGACCACATATTTTTTACCTCCCAAAAAGGGAGAAATGTCTTCATTAAATAAACATATTCAATTAATTTCGGATATGATGGTTCTTTTCTCCCATCTTGCACGGAGCCACATATCTATGTGCAATCGACTGTCATCTCAATTACCGCCATAACATTATTTTTTAAAGAATTTAAATATGAGTGAAAAACTCATCTCATCCATACGTTAACAATTTGCTTTCGCAGGTCACAGGTGCAATCTGGGGCTGATTGAATTGCTGTCGTAAAAGTCTAGAAATAAACGCGAGAAAGAAGCCACTGATGTGTTGAAAAGGAGATCTGTATTGAGAACCTTCTCAGACAAATTCTGCGTCTCGACTGACTGGGAAAAAGAGAAAGTGGGGAGCAGCAAGGCTGCGACTTGCGAAAGAGGATGTTGTGAAACGTTTGAACTTGGCTAGAAAAAGAGAGACAATAGGGTTGCGAAATAGGGTCGTGGGAACATGACCGTGGGAAAGAGGAATGCTCGCCTTGTTGGGAATCGATATATTCCCGACATACTCCCCCACCAAAAAATGAACGAAAGTACATGATCATATATAAGTAAACGAACATGAAATTCTGAGGTACATGAGAGAGCACATGAGAGCAAAACATGATATGCACTTCACTTAAAAGAATGAAAAGGAAAAATTCAAAAGAAAACTTTAATCTTCGTTGTCATCTTCTTGATTGCGCACCCATCCGGCGATGCGGGTGCGAGCCGCGAGTGCCGCGCGTCGAGGCTGCCGTCCGGGCGGAAGCTGTTGTGGGGCCGGCGGCTCCGGCTGAGGGTTGCCAGGATCATCATCCTCATCGGATGGAACATCTGGTTTGATATCGTTGACAGGATCGGGCGGTGGAACCGGCGGCTGTTGGATGATTGAAGGATCCTCTTGAGCTCGTACCTCCAGCGGGTATAACAATTCAATGGCTCGATTGGTGATTCCTTGAGTAGTCTGAATGACGGCGGAGCGGACCTTTTCATCCGCACCACGGATGAGAGACTTGACGATGGCCAATTTCCATAGTAGACGAGGCTTGTCGTCGTGGACGAGGACGATATCACCAGGTTTGATGATTTCCTTCTCTCTTCCGGTAGTTTGTTGATGAAATTCTCTCAAAGCACTCAAATATTCGTGCTTCCATTTCTCCATGAAGAGATGAATGACTTCTTTCTTCTTCTTTACTGTGCCGATAAGATCAGCTGCTCTTGGGTTGAAAGTAGGATCCAATTCTTCATCTGGTTCCGGAGGATCTTGGATTGGAAAAGGGATGATCCGGCGACCGAATAACAGATGAGACGGGGTGATTGATTCACCATCAGTAAAATCCGTTGAGACGTAGGTCAATGGGCGGTCGTTGAGAGCCGCTTCAATGTCGGTGATGACGGTCCGTAATTCGTCGGCTGTGATCCTGTTCCTGCCGATTACTTTCTTCAAAGTTGTCTTGGTGAGTCCGATAAGACGCTCCCAAAATCCACCGTGCCATGGCGATCTTTTCGTGATAAAACGCCACTGGATTCCTTGATGAGCGCAGAAGTTGGATACGGCTTCCGACTCCATTAATTCACGGATAGTTTTTGCGGAGGATTGAAAATTGGTAGCGTTGTCCGAATAAATGATCCTAGGTGTCGATTTCCGGTTAGAGAAGCGTCGGAGAGCTGCTAGAAATTTCTCGGCCGATAAATCTTCGACTACTTCTAGATGAACAGCACGGGATGAAGTACATGTAAAGAGCGCAATATACACTTTGATGGTTTGAGATGGGTCCAGCTCAGAACGGACATGAAGAGCACCGGTGAGGTCGACGCCGGTTCCCGTAAAAGGGTCCATCATCCACACTCTTTCTCGTGGTAAAGGAGCTGGATCTTGTGGTGCATAAGGAAGTCCGTTGATGAGCTTGCACTTTACGCACCTGTGAAGGATGGCACGAACTTTCTGACGTGCTGAAGGGATCCAATATGATTCACGCAAAGCAGCTACTGTGGCTGAGACTCCGCCATGATGAATGCGACGATGGATGTCTTGAATGATAAGTTTCGTAAGATGATCCGATTTTGGTAGGAGGATGGGATGTTTGGCTTCAATTCCCATATCTGCATTCTCCATTCTGCCGCCACATTTCACAACTCCGTCCTGTAGATAAAGGTCGAGTTGACGTACAAGTGTGGGACGTTTTGCGAGGCGATTTGAGCGTAGATATTCAATTTCAGTTGAAAAAGAACTCTTTTGGCACGATTTGATCCAAGTGTGAAGAGAAAAAAGGAACTCTTTAGCCGATAAAAAGGGAAACTGGTTAGGAGCAGTAGCACATAATTGAGTCGCCTGTTTCCTCCGGCGGATTGATTCACGGCACTTGCGGATGAAGCGAAAGATAAATGCCGTTGACCGCACCAATCGACTGAGCTTACTGAATCGGTTCCGGTCCATGATGATGGAGATGTCCGATGTGTTTTCTATGATGGGTTCCACTGGATCGGCGCCAACCATCATTGTAGAGATGAATCGAGGGGACCACTTCGGCCAGGCAGCTTCATCCAGGATCCAGGAGGGACCGTTCATCCATAGAGTCGATGAGAATAACTTCTCTGGAGTGATCCCACGCGTGAAGAGATCTGCAGGATTGTCTAAAGTGGGACAGTAATGCCAGGAAGCGCTGTTCTTCTTGTTGAAGGCGTTGATGATGTTTACTCGATTAGAAACGAAAATGGGCAGCTTCTTCTTTGATACCAGCCAATATAAAACGTCCTGTGAGTCGGACCACATCTCTATCCGAATTGGAGTGTGAATGGAAGAGGACAGGGCGGTCAGGATCGTTTCCGCAAGTCGTGTGCCCAATTCAGCAGCTTCCAGCTCACGTTGCGGTAGAGTCCGCTTCTCTAGAGAAGCGACACGAGTCTTAGCGGCCACTAGGGAGACTGTAGATCCATTAGAGACGTAGGCAGCTGCTCCGAAAGCCTTCTGGCTTGCATCTACAAAGATGTGAAGGATTTGAATAGATCCTGCTGAAGGAAAATAGCGACGAGGAATCTTAAAACGGACGGCCTGCTCCATATCGGTTGAAAGGCAACTCCATTTCTTGATTATTTCAGCAGGAAGAGGATCGTCCCATCCATACTTTCCCATCCACAATTCTTGAAAGAGAATCTTGGCTCTAATGGTCACCGGGGAGAGGAATCCTAGCGGGTCAAATACGGTCCCGATGGCCTTAGAGATGTCACGTTTCGTCGTAGAAGAATGAGTGAAGTGAGCCAAAGATAATGGCGGGAAGGTGATGGTGTCCTCTACTTGATTCCAAATAAGACCGAGCACTCTGACAGTGGCCGGTTGACCAAACTGCTTCTCCGGATTCATAGTTTTGAAGACGTCGGCATCATTGGTATACCAGTCGTGAAGATTGAATCCTCCTTTCTTCATAATAGAAACAGCTTGCTTGCAGTAGTCGATGGCGGATGAAGGATTACTGCATCCAGTGACGACGTTGTCGACATACGTGTTGCGTCCCAAATCCTTGGCAACTGGCGAATCCTGATGATCCAGTAGCTTCTGGAGAACTGCATGTAGAATAAACGGTGAGCAGTTAGCTCCAAAGGGAACCACAACGAAGCGGAATATGTTGAAACGTGATTCAGGATCTGAAGGATCCGAGAGGAAGAGAAAGCGGAAGAAATCACGTTCAGATGGATCCAACAGAATACGATGGAAAGCCTTCTGGATGTCGGAGAGCAATCCAATTTGATGAAGGCGGAAGCGGATGTAGAGATGCAACATATTGTTCTGCAGTGGCGGGCCTTCTTCAAGGCAATCGTTGAGGCTGACGCCGGTGCGGGACCTGCAGGAACAATCATAAACAATCCTGAGAGGAGTCGTAAGAGATTCCGGTTTCAAAACTCCATGATGATTGATGTAATGAACGCCGGTCGTAGATGGTTGATCCTCCTTGACCAACTCAATATATCCTTTCTCAACTTGATCCCGAAGAATCGCATCGTAGTCGTGAAGTAAAGATGGATTCTTGCATAAACGACGAACCATCGTGCGTGTCCGTGCCTGGCAAACTCCAAGATTGGCGTCCAGGGGCGGATGATTAGGTTTCCAAGGAAGGAAAGCACCGAACTGGCCGTTGACGAAGAAGATCTTGTCACGTTTGTAGTCGTTGAGCCAGTCGTCCTCCTTCTTTTCCGGTAGAATTCCAATTGCGTCAGTTCTCCAGAACTTTGAAATGTCGAATTCTTCATTCACATTGACGAGGAAAGAAGAAGAGTTTGAATCAGGTAGAGCTGTTCCAGTTGGACCTGAGAGTAGGTAGCCCAAACGAGACTCGACTGCGACTGGTCCAGATCCACGGATGATACGATCCAAGATGATGTCGTAATAATAATCCAATCCAATAAGGATGTCGATATGAAAGAACTCGTCCTGCATGATGGGATGAGCCAGGCGCAGACCTTGAAGATACTTGAAAAGGAAATGAGGATCACCAGCCAGTCGGTTTCGAACTGGATTGGCAATATGAGGTCTGACTAAAGCTTGGATAAGCATTCTTCCACCATCAACCGTAATCAGCTCGAATTCAACAACTGGAAGGGTTTCAAGCTGCTTACTGTAAGAGCCAAAAGAAGAAATACTGACGGTATCGTACCGCAAAATGGGCAGCTCCATCTCCTTCTGTAACTGTAACGTAATGAAGGTCCTTTGACTTCCGTTATCCATTAAAAGATGAGCGTCGACGATGACGACTTTTGAAACGACTGGAGCGACTGCCGTCTGTAATAAAATCGGGCTTGATTCCGAAATGGCCATTGTAGAAGTGACGTCAAGGGCAGCTGATGAATGCGGGCCGGAGGAGCGGACGTAAGTAGCCGAACTGACGGGCGGAACAGCCGCAGCAGCAGTCGTGGCCGGCGGGATGGGCTCAACAACTGTAGAAGAAGATGAATGCTGCTGAGGCTGATATGATTGCTTTGGCTTACTCCTGTTGTCATCAGTATGAAGAGAAGTGTGATGACGCTGTTTACATTTGAAGCAGGAGTGTTTTGATTTACAATCCGACTTATGATGACCACTGGAAAGACAATTATGGCAAAGTTTCTTCTTCTTTACCAGCTTCCACCGGTCCTCAGTTGATTTGAACTTGGTGCAATCGGACGCCTTATGAGACGCATCGCCGCAAAGATGACAAGACTTACCGGACTGGCCGCTGCTGACAGCGCTGCTGAGGACGGTGTAGTCGTTCCTGTCATCTTGTTGATTACCACTACTGCTAGACGATTTAGCAAGAGGTTGAGCTGATTCCATGATCTCCAGCTCAGTAGCGAGAGCTTTTCGTAGCTCATCGAGCGTCCATTCGGTTTTCTTGTGAGCTCTAATAAGATCTCGGCGGATGCTGCTGTGGATCTTATCCAAAATAGAGCAAACTAGGAAGGATCCATAAGAATCCGTTCCCCTTCCAAGTGCTAGAAGGCTTCTGACGTGACCTTCAAGAGTGAAATAAAAAGAGCGCAGACTTTGAGCGTTGTCTGCTACTTGTGGTAAAGTTTGAAGAGCGCGAAAGTGAGCATCGGCGATCTTCTCTGGCTTTCCATATTCACGCTGAAGCATTGCGATTGCTTGAGGATAATTGGCATCATTGAGAGCGAATCCGTTGATTGTACGTAGAGCATCACCTGACAGTTGAGCGCGTAAAAACGTAAACTTGCTCACGTTAGACAGGCCCTCGCGCTCATGAACCTCATGTCGAAAGGAATCCCAAAATGATGTCCAGGAGAGGATATTTCCGCTGAATTTAGGAAGGTCCAGCTTTGGAAGCCGATGAGAGTTTCTATCGATCCTGATTTGATTGATGAGAGACTCGAAAGCGGAAGTAGCGGTCGTGTCGGTGTCGTCGTCGTCAACATCGGCAGCTGGGCGGGGAAGAGTGGCGACGAACTGCTCCAACTCGGCCGTATCTTGCACCAGACGGACGATGTAATCCTCGGCGGCCTCAATCTCGCGAGCCAGTCGCTCTACTGGAGTAGCCTCTTGAATCCTTTCATCCAAATCTCGGAGTTTATCAATCTGGCGGTTTATGAGGTCGATCTGGACGATGATTCTTGCTCGTTTGTCTGCGGGAGAAGTAGCGCCGATCCGTATTCCATTTGCACCTCCAAGGAGACGCGTTGTTACGCCACGATGACCTTTGCGCCTGTTGCGAAGGCGTTGAAGAGGCTCTGGAACGTCATCCTCTTCTTCTTCTTCCTCTTCGACTAGAGGATTGCCACCGTCGAGTTGATCTTGCATGATGAAGAGAATCTGTTGCTACTGCCTATTGATAAAGACTAGCAAACAGAACCGATTACAGCCTATAGAGAGAGACTTAATCGGGCGTGCACCACAACCTAAAAAGGATTGGTTCACGTCTATGTGACCACTGCCTATCGAGACTTGGTCTAGAATAATAAAGGAGAAAAATGAGAATGACCACAGCCTATCGAGACTTGGTCGAGCAACGAAATTGAATATCAACTACTGCCTGAGAAGGCTTAGTCGATCCTAGTAGGCCTCAGACTGGGACACGTAAACAAAAGAAAAAAGAGTCCAGCTATCATCAACGGCCGACCCTAGCTACTAAACGCTCACGTCCTCCTCAGCTACTACTAAAACAAATTCGTCCTCTTGGACCGGTTCGGAATGTTGAGCGCTCTGCGTGACGCTCGGAATGACGGCACTCGTGATCGCCGGGACAACCGTCGGCGTAACGGTCTCCACAGCACTAGCGGGCTGTTCAGAAATAGCGCCAAGTCGACGAAAGACTGCGCTCTTTGAGATGAGTGAAGGGGTGACTGATGCAACACCTTCAGACGGACCGGTCGTGCTAGCTCCTGCGGTGGCAGTACCGATGACCGCCCGTTCCACAAAAACCCTAACTGGCCGCTCAGCAACTTGACGATCCTCTCGGTCGGATCGTTCAAAAGGATGGAAAGATACTCGCCTTGTACCAGACGAAGACTTTGAGTCGAGGTAATGTCGCAGGTCCTGGAAACGATTACCAAGGACGCCCTGAGACGATGAAGAGGACGAAGAGTCGACGAACTCAACTTGGCGGACGTTGTGCACCGACGATTGGTGAACGTTCAGCTGATGCGTAGTAGATGGATTGTCAGCTTCCTCCTGACGATAGGGAGCTTTTCGCTTCTTCCGCCTCTTCTCTTTCTCCTTTTCACGTAGTTTTAACACTTGTTCCTTAGTCTTAGGCTTCTTCGGCTTCTTTTCTTTCGGCATCGGAGCACAATAAAAAAAGAAACACACAAGTCACGGCACCATGTCGTAAAAGTCTAGAAATAAACGCGAGAAAGAAGCCACTGATGTGTTGAAAAGGAGATCTGTATTGAGAACCTTCTCAGACAAATTCTGCGTCTCGACTGACTGGGAAAAAGAGAAAGTGGGGAGCAGCAAGGCTGCGACTTGCGAAAGAGGATGTTGTGAAACGTTTGAACTTGGCTAGAAAAAGAGAGACAATAGGGTTGCGAAATAGGGTCGTGGGAACATGACCGTGGGAAAGAGGAATGCTCGCCTTGTTGGGAATCGATATATTCCCGACAATTGCTTTGTAGATTATACCTTCAATTAGAGTTACCATTTGGCGTTAAGGCTTATTCAATGTTGGTCCATGTTATCATTTGTACTAGTCATCACGGTTATCATTTATATACATTCTATATGGCGCTCAAAAAGCGTTTATCACTCGAATCAAATAGTATATTTTAGTTATATTCATAGAAAAATGCGTCACTAAAGATAAAGAAAATGGCCACATTCAATTTGGATCAAAATATTTTGATTGTTACGACACGATATTCCTCTGATGCGAACATTTTATTATTATCACCAGTTCACATTAGTTTTAGAATTACCATTATACTATACAATATATAGGCATTTTTTATCATTCTCATTGCATTGGATAAAATACAGAAATCAATATTCATTGAATATACTTCATACTAATACGAAGAGTCGTTTAAAGTTTTTATATTCGCATTCTCCTTTATAGGATTCTAGTTTATCATAAACTCGATTCCTACATGTCCTACATTCCTCGATGTGCCACCAAGTTTCTAATACCAGGTGGAGCCACCGCCACCATTGAGTTACGTTCAGGGAGAATGCTTTCTCTCTGGTTACGCCATGGCCCTAGGAAAATTATGCAAAATAATGTAACCAGCCTACGGTAGTCTGATAACCATGCTAATTGCTAACTATCCAGATGTAGTACACATCGATCGTAGATGAAACCATTCCTGATCTTGTTCTTGATCAAGACGATTTGGGATATATTTATACAGTAAATTAATAAATAATGAGCAAGTAAAATGCTGAGGAAATTAGGTAAAGCGTATTTGCATATCTATCCGAGCCGCAATAGTCTGTGCTATAGATATGCCGTGTTTAACGTGCATTCGTAATTTCGTATCCATTTGTCTTTGCTCGTTGACCTGTCTTACTTTGCCGCGCAGATTCAACTACATGGTGGCACCACCGGCCACCCATGTGCCCGATCACGTCACGTCATGGCCCCACGGTAGGAATATGAAAAATAGTCTAACCAGCCTATAGTAGAGAACACTTCCTGCTCTTCGAATGGTACCACCACGCGTTCAGCCGATGCTTCCACGAAAAACATATGGGAAAAGACAACAACGGCGCCAAATCGGAACAAAAAAATTCAATCTAAAAAGCAGAAAAACCCACGTGCCAAAATAAAATTCTAAAAACAGCCATTTTTAAACAAATTTAACATTAATGTCTTTCGATTTAAGAGAATTTAATTAAGCTCCTATGTTCGACAAACTTGGTCATCTTTCCATGCCTTATAATAATGCAGAGGGTATGTTATGAATGAGTAAACAGTCAGCACTTTGCCAACATATATTTTTAAATATATAATTATCTTGATACCAATGGTACCATTTAAGGTTTGTTCGTTTGCTGGGCTACTCATTAAACTCTACGAAATGTGTAGCCATTCTACTTAATTAACATTCAAATGTTTTTCTTTTCCAAAAAAGAATGTGTAGAGGGATCGTCGACCACATTAAGTAATCATCTCATTATTATTCCACGACCTTGATCAAGAATCAATGAACTCGATCCATTTGAATGCTTGGGTGGAAGGCAGCAAGGCTGCTAATTTATTTTGGAATGAATAAGTAAGTAGTCAACACTTTGCTAACTCTTAGTTTTCATATTATAATCTTGTTACCATTTAAGGTTTTATGATTTCCTGGCCATCGAGAAAGAGTCATAAAACTGGAATGTTGTGTTTCGACTATTAACCTTTAGATCTGTTTCTTTTCTAATATATATATATATATATATATATCTAAAGGGATCGTCGACCATACTACGTTTCCATCCCATTATTATTCCACTAGAATCGATGAACTTGTTCCATTTTGAGCCTGGCTGCTAACTTAGAATTATGCTAATTTAGATTATGAGATGGTAATACGCACAAACTTATTTACAATAATGGGATTGGTCTTGTTTCAGGGCGTTGCCAGTCGCATAAAATTCTTTTTTGAGCTGCATTCAAATAACCTTCAGTATTTTTAGAAAAAAAATTGCTGAACATTCGACCCACCTGATGCAATCAAATTTGTTGCTAAGCAAGATCATAGCGATATAATCTAGGCAGTATGTTCAAGTATATGTACTAAAACACATTAATTGTTAGCTTAAAATCTTCTCTCATTGGTCCCGTGTTTTTGTTAGTCGTCAACTTACAGTAAGATACTTGGATTAAGTTGCATACACGCGTTTTTTAAAGAAGTAAACTTTACTTCTAACTAGTTTCATAAGTAATGGAGAAGCCTGTTTTAACCCATGGAACGAAGGTGGCCGTATAGGCGGCCTAAAAAATACAAATTGGCACAAAAAAAAGCAAAATAGTTGTAACTATGCGTTCTAACATCACGATCAACATGGGTCATCTGGGAAGTGTGAGCCAAGTGTAGTTGTTGCAACTGGTCATGTTCATTTGAATAATTAATTTAATAATAAATCGAAGAAGACTTAATTAATACAAATAACAAAACTAAAAGGGATTTCGGGTAAAGTTGTAACGCAGACCAGCTAGTCTAAGAAAGATATAAAATAATGCAACGCAGAAATAAAATGTCCTCGTTGTTTTGTGCGTTGTTTTCACCCCCCCCCCCCCCCAACTAGTCTATGTATAAAATAATCCAACGCAGAAATAAAATGTCTTCATGAGCGTTGTTTTCACCCCCCCCCTTCCGTTTGTTATAACCAGCGTTTATTGACTTTTGACCATGAAATGATTTCCTGTTTCTTTCAAGGTTCAATAATTTACACAATTTAAAAACTGAACATGGGGCCCAGAATGTACTCGTCAGCAAATTTTTTGTTGCCCCTGCCAACACACAAGTTTGCCAAAACTAGATTGACAACTATCGTCACTGTCAGTGATCTTCTCTGTTCTTTGGCGAATAATAAATAGTCCCAAACCCCCACATCAACTAGTAAGAGTTTACTCTCAGCAAGCCAGAAGATCAAAGATGTTGTCTCCCAATTTCAATTCGCCTAGGCTGATTAAAGCCTTTTTTTTGGTTCTTTCGCTTTCCCTATTTGTTTCAGAATCAAGTAAACATTGTTTGTTTTTCACTTCTTAATTTTAATACCTTACACATCTTACTAATTTTGTTTTTTTTTTATAAACTATAATATATGTTTGGAACAGATGCTCAAGTTTCTGAATTTAAGTTCGTGAACATTCGTCAGAATACTGGTACGGCCATCGTATGTGACCAGCCAACTGAAAAAATTTCTATCCTTGCGTCCTTCTATTACAGTACAACTGCTTCCAGTTTTTATTCATGTGCGGCGTATGGAAATCCCGTGCTGGCAATATGCAACGGTTTAAATAGCTGCTACATTCAAGCATCAAATTATTTATTCCCTAGCTCAACAGCATTCTGGTCGGATTCTTATCCTGATGGCTGTGGTAGCGCTACTAATCCATCTAATATGAAACTTTTCATCACCTATGTATGTAATGCGAGTGGGTCTCGATCTTTCCTTGATTCTTCAGAAGCTACACCGAAGCAATTATTTTCCGCTTTACTGTAATTTTATTCCGTCAACCTTCATTTTATTGATTTACTTGTGATCCCATCAAGTTGTAGTGTAAAAGGGAAATTTAATATTTGGTTTGCTTTCAGTTGTGTCTGTTACTCCAATGAGACACAAAAATACACTTGGAGTGCGGAACAGAGTTAATATTTTTTTGAAAATTGATTTGAACCAAATCAACTTTCAATGAATTAGTTTTATTTCTTAAAGTGCATAGTTAACATATCGTTTACGTGGGAATTTCAAAGTAAACGTAATGAATGGTACGATAAAAGTCTCCAATGAAACCGTAACAAATAAAATTAAAATAAATAAAATTTATATGAATAAATTTGAGCTGACAGTCGATGATAAAACATCTACTTAGTAATATGCGCATCAGTAACGAAGTTTTAATCAGTAGGTAAAGATTGTGAATAAAAAATAAACAAGTATTTAAACATTTTCTTATTTAATAATAATCAATTTTAACATTCCTTTCCAGAAAAAAAGAAAAAAAATATTTGAAAACCTAAAATTTTGGTAATTTTCAAAAATCATATGAGTCTACAAATCGAACTTTCCTTTTTTTAAATAGGATGACGCAATATTAACGGAATGATTTTTGACATCATTCAAAAAAAATCCATCGTTTCGTTTCTGGTAGTTGAAAGGCAATCGGCTCTTTTTTAAAACGAGGAAAATAATTTTTTGTTTTACTTGTTTCTGAGACAAATAGAGCAAGTGAAAGAACCAAAACAAATGCCATTGTCAACCTAGTAAATTGCAATTGGGAGACAGCATCTTTGTTCTTCTGGCTTGCTGAAAGTAAACTGCTTCTAGATAATGTGAAAATTTGAGACTATTTTATTATTCATTGTGATTACCCAAGAACAGAGCATTGATGGTGAAGATTCTTTTCTCAGTTCAAATGAAAGAAACATGAAATTATAGCGCGTAATTAGTAGATGCTCACTTAATGCGTATTTCCTAGATACAGAGCAATTTATATCAAAATTACTCTAATAACAAATATTGAAGCAGTTAATAATTCTTGTCCATCAATATTCGTGAGAAGTCGAAGCTAAGAGAAATCAGAGATAAATTAGCAGCCAGGCTCCCAATGGAACAAGTTCATTAACTCTTGAACTTGCGGGCGTGGAATAATAATGATGAAATCATTCATGCTGTTTAGACTTAATGCAGTCGAAGATCCCTTTGCATGTTGTTTATTTTTTTTTTTTAATTAAGGAGATGTGAAGGTTAATAAAGGAGAAAGGCTACATTTCAGTTTAATGAGCTGCCCAGCCAGGGGCGGATACAGACCTTGGTCTTGGGAGGGGCGATTAGCATTGGTTTTATAGGACTTTCACAGGGGGTGATTTTACGTAATCTCTCCCTCTCTCCCATGTTAATTTTCCGGTCTTGGGAGGGGCGATCACCCCCGTCGCCCTCCCCCTGGATCCGCCCCTGTGTCCAGCAAACCTTCTGTACCAGGATAAACAGTAAGAGTTGGCAAAGTGCTGACTACTTGCTCATTCACATCATATCCTCTTTTATTTGATATGGCATGAAAAGATATCTTATTCTAAATATCTACATTTATTTTTATTTTAAAGGATGAATAAATTGGTTCAATAATATATTATTCACTAAGATGTTTACGATTCATGTTGCTACATTGATATGAAGAAAGAGGAAATATCAAATAAGTTCTCGGTCAAACGTTAATACTGTATTCATTTCTAGTTTGGCAAACTCGTGTGCTGGTGTACCGTGTTCACCATGATAAAATGTTCAATTGTATAAATTATTTAACATTGGACGAAACCGGAAATCATTTCATGGTCAAAAGTTAATTACCATATCTTTTCATGACATTTCAAATTGCAAAGAACATGCTATGAATAAATAAGTGGTCACCATCTCGTCAACTCTTACTGTGTAAAATGTTCATTTTGATACTGTTTAAGGTTTCCTGGGTTCCTACTTTTCTACTTTATTAACCTTGAAACCTTTTGTTTTCTAAAGATAAAAATAAAATATGCAAAGGAATCGTCGACCGCTTTCAGAATTCATCTAATTATTATTGTACGCCCTTGGTCAAGAATCAATGAACTTTCTTCCATTTAGGGCCTGGCTAGAATGCAGAAAGGCTGCTTATTTGTCTCTGATTTCTCTTCAGTGTCAATGCCACATGAAAATTGATGGGTAAGAATTTGAAACTCTTTTTTTAGAAGCAAGAAGTTTGTCATTATCTTTTAATTGCCGTATTAGAATGCAATTCCCTGTTATACTTTGAAAGAAAAAAAAACAACCTTCGCCTCTAGTTTTTAAAGGACGAATAAATTGATCCCATAAGATATTACGTACAAAGATTTGAAAAAATTGAGGTTCTAAATTGATATGAAGAAAGAGGAAATAAATAATTTCATGGTCAAAAGTCAATGGCCGCTGTATATTGTTGCCATTCTAGTTTTCACAAGCTCGTGTTTTGGTTTCACCACGTTAGTGTTGAATTGTATATAAATTATTAAATATTGAAAGAAACAGAAATTCGTTTCATGGTCAAAAGTCAATGGGGAGAGAACCTCAAAAATAAAATTCGAAATGAATAGCACCATTGGATTCGTCTTGACGAGACGAGTTGAATGGCATATTTGAAAAAAATCACAAAAAATCTGTGCGGGAGTTATCGGGAGTCAAAGTCGGCAGATTTTTTTCCGCGCGAAAATCGGAGGGTCACGTGACTTTTGTAGCGAATTTGAACCCGTCTACGTTCTGCTCCCCTCTTACGGGGAATTAACATGGGATCGACTTTCCATTTTAAAAATAAAATACTAAAAAAAATTATTTTCTAAAAATCTTTTACGGATTTGTCTGTAATGCAAATTATTTTCATTTTATAATTTTTCCCAATTTTTTACTCTTAAAATTGATTTTATATTGAATAAAAACGATTAAATATGGGCGGAGCCAACTCGTTTCCTGCCAGACAGGGGTTGCACCGACCAATCCTGAACGCCTTGCCTCCAGCTTCAGCCGGCTAGAACGAGTTGGCTCCGCCCATATTTAATCGTTTTTATTCAATATAAAATCAATTTTAAGAGTAAAAAATTGGGAAAAATTATAAAATGAAAATAATTTGCATTACAGACAAATCCGTAAAAGATTTTTAGAAAATAATTTTTTTTAGTATTTTATTTTTAAAATGGAAAGTCGATCCCATGTTAATTCCCCGTAAGAGGGGAGCAGAACGTAGACGGGTTCAAATTCGCTACAAAAGTCACGTGACCCTCCGATTTTCGCGCGGAAAAAAATCTGCCGACTTTGACTCCCGATAACTCCCGCACAGATTTTTTGTGATTTTTTTCAAATATGCCATTCAACTCGTCTCGTCAAGACGAATCCAATGGTGCTATTCATTTCGAATTTTATTTTTGAGGTTCTCTCCCCATTACCAGGCTTTTCTACCAATTAAAGGCTACTCATTCAACGAAACAACCAAAAAATTTCAACTAAAAGTTCAATTTAAAAAAAAAAGTCTAGTTTTATTTTATACGTAGCAAAGCTAAGATTTGTTTTTCAACTGGAATTTCAACACAGTATAACATGCAGGGATTGTTTTTACTCTCTTGTATGTGTACATGATAACCGAATTAACAGTTGCACATATTCTTATTTTTCAAATTTATTTCCAATCAAACAAACGCGAATAGAAAGGAGATAAAATCGAGATCCCATAACCGAATTAAGAGAAGTTAAAAGAAATGAAAAATACAGGAAAAATACAATCAAATCTTCGACAAAACTATTGAACCCCATCTTTACATTATATTGTTTTATTGGAAATGATAATAATTATCCCAAGAAAGGAATGTTTCAAAACGGAGTTAAGCACAATTATAAATCATTTTTAAATATTTCATAGTGCCAGGGCAAGGATCTCCGGAAAGGTTATTGTCAGGTGTGAAAGTACAACTAGGCCTGCCATTGCATAAATTACGCACACTAGCAGTTACGTCTCGATCGCAGTTAGTATTCTGTTGGTTGGGTCCGGGGCATACATTTGTCTCGTATCTTCCAAAACGAGCCTCTATAATCCTTATTTTTTGTTGACTCGGGGACGAAGGGCAGATGATGGACGATGTGCTTCCCTCACACGTAGTGACGGGATTGGTAAGAGGAAGAGGAAAAAGAGGGGATAATGGTGGGCTACTAGCCCCGGATGTAAAATAGCTGCAACTGGCCAAACATACAGGATCCGAGTAACATAAATTGGAACAGTAATTGAAAGTAGTGGTCCGGGAGATGTTTCGAGTGACATCAATTTTATCGAAGTTTCCTGTCCGTGGATAAAGCTCGACAAACTTTGGAAGATAATAGAATTGGGCATCCGTCATCATCGAGAACAAGAGAAGCATTATAAGCGTGATGGGTAATGGTTTGGCTGCTTTCATTCTGGAAGTGAATACAAATTAAAATGGTTAATAAGCTAAAATAAGAATATAATACTAATGAGAAATGTTCCATCAGTCATGAAGTCTAACGCTATCACTAATAAGTCTTTTTACCTGAAAATTTGGATGATTAAATCAACAGTAGTATTTTCTGCAGATGCTTAAGCTGCAGTAAAATTGTTTTAGACCAGAAGTCCGCCAAAAGTCTGTTTCAGACGTGGGTAGTCTTCAGCAATTTTATACCTCCTTCATTGAACTTGTATCTGGAATGTATTAGTATTCATCAAGTGCGTCGCATTTCTATCATTAGGGTGTGGTCCACCATCCAGTTTTTCAACTAAGATTTTGAAAAATATCCAGTTGAAATATTTGTTGAATAACTTTTTCTTGCGAAATAATTCCTTAAAGTTTACTTTTTAAAAATTCAAAACCCTATTTTTTCTCCTGATGGCTGGGAGGATTTAAGACCTAACACAATTGCATTATCATGCGAAAAATAGTACAAAATGTAATTTTACATGGTTAGATGGGGATTTTCTTCATACCAATGATTAGTCACACGATTGCAAAAAATACATATTTTTTGTTCGTTGTGTTTTCAAAATGTTTGGTGTGGGTTATTGGGGACTTTTGAATAGCTCTTATTTAATATTTAGACTTGGAAGAAGAAGGTAGACGGTGTAATAAGGGGGAAGGGAACAGAACTGAAGGTGAGTAAAAGCAGCCTAGTAAGAACGAGAAAAATACTTGTTTTAATTGTTGTCTTGTTGATAGTCTTTATTCATTTTTAGTGCTGCTCTAGAAACTTAGCTTTCGTCAAGCGCATTGCATGTCTATTGGGTTGTTAGCCCATAGTTTCTGTCACGGCGTGCTCTGCCATCGTCCAGTTTAATGTTTAAGCTGAAAGTTGACTGAAATAACCAAATTTTTAAAAAAATCATTATTTTTTTTTATTTTGAAAATAAAAACGATTTATATCAAGTAGAATATTGTTAATTTCCCAGTACATTTAATATTTCACGCATCATAAAATAAAATAAAGTTTAGATGGGAAAACTACCTGCATGACCTGCTGCTGTTATGAAAACCTTTAATAATCTTCTAAACAAAAGGAAATGGATACCGTATCCACGAGGTTTTTAAATTTTGAATGAAAAATATGTGTGTTTAGCTTTCCTTTTGTTCTATTATGCATATTAAAAACAAAGTGTAAAATTTTTGGTGCTGTGCTGTACCCATAATTCCAAATGTGAATGTTAATTAATTAAATATCTTTTAAACCATTTGTATTAATTTCTCATTATAATTGTGGTGTATATAATATATCCAGTAATGTAAAACACCTTCATAATCTAATTTCTCTTTGATTCCACATTACATAGAATACAGAAGAATAAACTGTGAAAATGTAGCGCATTACTAGTACCAAGGAGGATTGAAAGGATCAAAAGCACGAATGACAAAGAAAGTACTGGTGGGGTATTTCCAACATTTTGAAAAGCCAAAAGGGCCTGGTTCATGCGACTGGGTACGTAATTGCAGTTTGCATTAATGTCTCCTTGATTTATACTGAGAGTTGATGATGAAATTTTATGATTCTTCAACAAACAAATACCGTTGGGGTAGACCTTCGAACCAAGAACTCCAACAGCGAAATTAGTACATCTGGGATTTGTTCTGAAGTTTCAGCGCAACTTAGGAAACTTTGGCCATAGGTGATTTCCAAGTCATTTGTATAGCCGAAATTACTGCCCATGCCCCAGCGAATATTGCCGCTTTAACTTGGGAAGAAACAGAAAGAGAAGACGCTTGGTAGTATGATGAGTGCGAAGGAGATGCTCATCAGCATTTTCTTTCCATTCATTATTAAAACTATAATTCAAAATTATAAAATAATTATGCAAAACTATCTGAATCTGACAAATTATCTGCAAAACTGACAAACATTTTCAGGTTGAATTGAAACATTTTATATTTACTTGGTTGATGGTGGTCCAACTAAAAATAATCAAATATATATTCTTAGTCAAATCCCAACGATGAGTAAAGATGCAGTGAAGAGTTCGGGAGTTATATACTTGCTCTTAACAAGGCACCCAGAAATTATTTTTGACTGTTATTTAGCACGAAAGCTGCATGGGTCCAGCCAATCAATATTTGGGACAGTTTAAATTTCATAATTCATTCAAGCTTTTCAAAAAAAATAATTCAATTTTTTCAGAAAAAAATAATCATTTAAAAAATCAATTCAACGGAAAGACTGCCGAGTTTAACTGATTAAAAAAATTCTTTTTAATTAACAACATTTTATTTTTTAATCTTTAAATTTAATTTTTAATTAAGAAAAATCACGATTCCCGTTTTCCGCAACCTATACCTCAATATATTTTTTTCTTTTAGATTTTACCATTTGAAGAATATCAGCGGATGACATTGGACTGATGTTTTATCTCCGCCGCCTGCGTACTCCGCATCATCCGCACATGAAGTATTTTATTGTGGAAATGAAAAATGTTTACATTTTTTTAACATGCAAGATTTGTGCTTTTGAAATGTTAAAAAATTCTTCTTTGGTGAAAAATCAAATGAAAAATAAATCTTTATTATTTATATGAGAATCCCAAAAAATAACTAAGACAAGTAAATTTTTTTTTTACTGGCTAAGATTATAATTTTGGCCGGCCAAGAGTCCCGGCAACTCTTAAGGCCAACAATGGTTAATTTATTAACTTTTTTTCACCGGCTTTCGCCACCAAGTTCCCGAGCCCAAGATGATACAAATCCCGTCAAGTTTTTTGGCAACATCGGTAATTTTTTTTTTCCTACTTCTTATTTGGCTGGTTTAAGATAATTCAATTTCCCGACAAAATCCATGACCAACTTCGGCAAATGTTTTTTTTTTCAACAGCTTTGGCCATCGAGTTTTTCAGGATTAAGATAATCAAAATCACGCTAACTTTTTCGGCCAACACCGGTGAATGATATTTTTTGGCCGAAGAACTTAACAATATATTATTTAAAATATACATTTATCTAGTAATTCATTAAATTTTGGGTTGTAGATTTCTAACTATTTTTAATTATTTAATTATTCTAGAATTTTAACAATTAATTCTGAAAATTTTTTTGCAGTCAGATGGGTGCTGGATTTGTGGTGGAAAAGAATCTTATTATATTGATTCAGATGCAAATTGACGCTACTTCAAACGAGCCGCGATAGAAGGCGCAGCTGAGCTCGCCGGCCCGAAATGGCACCTCGGTACGTAATTGTAAATTATTAGTTAAACTTCAAGTTATATAAGAAAAAATAATTTGGAGATTTTGAATTACGAATTAAAGTAAATTTAAATAATAGAAAACTCAAATAAATTTAAAATTAATTATAATAAATATTTCTTTTAAAAAATTCTGGTAATTTAATATGTAAAAAATAAAAATTTTAGTTTTTTGTGTTACTTAATTATTTTTATTTTTATTAGTAATTAAAGTTAACTCAACTGATTGTAGTTTTTTATAATTGTTAATTAATTCCAATTAATTCAAACCTAATTAGAATTAATATTACCCGTGATAAAAATTTGGATAATTTAATATAAATAGAAAATTTAAGTTTGGGCCTACATTTATTAATTTAATAATTCTAAAGATTTCTATAAGGAATTAAAGATAACTTAAATGATTAAAAATTCACATTCATTATTCCACACTGCCGCCGGGAGAGCCGCCAATGCGGCAGCTGAGCCGGCTCTGACCGTGAAATTTGCCGTGTTTAAGACAATCGAAATCCCGGCATCTTTGATGGCCATTTCCGATTTTTTTTTTGCACCGGCTATGACCAAATTTACCGTAGATAAGATTCTCCAAATTCCAGCCTTTTTTATGGCCTACACCGGTCACCGGCTCTGGCAATGGTACTTCTTTGGCCTAAGATTGTCGAATGCCCGGCAACTTTTATGGGCAACACCAGCGATGTTTTTTTTAGGATTTGTTTTAAGGAATGATGTGCAAGTGAAAAAAATCCGACGATTTTTATGGCCAACACCGGTCACCGGTTCTGGCCATTATACTTCTGTCGGGAATAGTCTAAGTAATATAGAGAGATATGTGGTTCTGCTAAACACCTTGTATTGTGATGACAGGAAAAGAGAGAGAGAGCGAATAATGCTCTCTTTGAACTTGGAAATGCTACTACTTTCCTCTCTCGATCGAGAGGAAGTAGGAAAAGAAAGTGAAAGTGAAAAGTGGTCAAGATGCACATGTGTGCTGTGTGCATATGATGCTTTAATTGTCCCATCGTGGGAAAGATGCTGTTAAAAGAAAAGACGACACTTATATCACCCGTCGTGGGAAACGGGCAATATGTCTCGTCTTGTCGAAGAAAAGGATTCTCGACATACTCCCCGGGAGGAAAGCTACGGGATTGAATGAAAGAAATGAAGCATAATGAAATGACATCATACTGAATTGAATTGAATAAGAAATGAATTGAATAAAGACAAGAAGGAAACGTAATGAGTTATTCTTGTTGCAAAACGGCGGCCCAAGCTGCTATGCGGCCCCTGGCATTGGCGGCTGCTCGGCGGGATTAACGCCGGGCTGGATTAGGGTCGATTGGCGGCTCTGGACTGGACTCTGGCTGCTCAGGGCTGGACTCCGGCTGCTGATGGCCGGTTACTGCTTCTGAAGGCGACGATGGGCGTTCGTCAATGGGCTCCTGCGCTGCTCGGACCTCCAATGGGTACAGTTTACGAATCGGACGATTCGTTTTGCCTTGGCTGGTGCGGATGTTGGCTGAGTAGACGTTGCCGCTTTCTCCTCGGATGAGAGACTCGACTACGGCAAGATTCCATAAAAGGCGCGGCTTGTCCTCATGAACGATGACTACATCTCCGGGTTTGATGATGTCTCGATTCTTTCCAGAGGTGTGTTGATGAAATTCACGTAGAGCAGAGAGGTACTCGTGCTTCCATCGTCCCCAAAAGTCGTGAATAACTTTTGACTTAAGTTGAACGGCTTCAATAATGTTGGCGGGCGTCAAGGTGAAGGTGGGGTCATCCTCTTCATCCAATTCCGGTGGATTCTCAATCGGGAATGGGATGATCCTCCTCCCAAACAAAAGATGAGATGGAGTGATTGGTTCACTATCAGATTTTTCAGTTGAAACGTATGCTAGCGGGCGGTCATTGAGAGCTGCTTCGACGTCTATGATGATGGTGCGAAGCTGACCATCTGTGATCCTATTATTTCCAATAACTTTTTTCAATGTTGATTTAGTGAGTCCGATGAGCCGCTCCCAAAAGCCGCCATGTCATGGTGCTCTCTTGATGATGAAGCGCCATTCGATTCCACGGCCTGAGCAGAAGTCAGTGACGGTTTTGCTTTCCATCAACTTACGTATGATTGAAGCTGATGATTGGAAGTTTGTTGCATTATCGGAAAAGATGATACGTGGCGTAGATTTCCGGTTGGAAAATCGACGAAGAGCGTCCAGAAATTTGTCGGCGGAGAGATCCTCTACTACTTCCAGGTGTACAGCACGACTTGATGTACAGGTGAAAAGAGCGATGTAAACCAGTGGCGGATCCAGGGGGAGGGCGACGGGGGCGATCGCCCCTCCCAAGACCGGAAAATTAACATGGGAGAGATAGAAATTACGTAAAATCATCCCCTGTGGAAGTCCTATAAAACCAATGTTAATCACCCCTCCCAAGACCAAGGTCTGTATCCGCCCCTGATGTAAACTTTGATGCTGACGCTGGGATCAGCCTCCGATTTGACTGTGAGCGCACCAGTGAGGTCCACTCCAGTGCCGATGAATGGATCCATGTTCCAAACACGTTCTTTTGGAAGAGGAGCAGGGTCAGGCGATTGATAGGGCAGTCCGTTGATTATTTTGCACCTGACGCATAGACCTAAGATGGAGCGCACTTGTTGACGAGCAGATGGAATCCAGTATGTTTGACGTAGAGCTGCAACTGTAGCTGATACTCCTCCATGTTGGATCCGTTGATGAATATCTCGAATAATAAGAGTTGTAAAGTAGTCAGATTTAGGTAATAAAATTGGATTTTTTGCTGCTTTTTCTATGTCAGCGTTGCTCATCCGTCCACCACAGCGAATGATTCCATCTTGTAAATATAGGTCGGGTTGACGGACGAGAGCTGGTCGTTTCCCGAGTTGATTCAAGTTCAAATAGGCCATTTCAATTGGGAATGCTTTCTTTTGAACTGATTTTATCCAAATGTTGAGAGACGTAATAACCTCTCTTGCTGAGAGAGAGCGGAGTGTCTCCTTTTGCTGAGGCTGACGAGTGTGCTGGATGAAGCGATTTATCAATGCCGTTGTACGTAATAATCGGCTGAGCGTACCGAAACGATTGTGATTCATGATGATAGAAATATCCGGTGAGGGAAGCTCCGTTTTTTCTGCCGGAACGGTGATGATGGTCATTGAAGTGACTGATGACACGGCATTAAAAAAAATTCCTTCCACATATATTGCGGGCATTCAAACAAATTTAGCGGGCAACTTTTGTTAATTTTCTGTTAGTCAGACATGTATTGCGGGCATAAAAAAAATTTAGCGGGCACCTTTTTTTAAATCTCGGGTTTAAAAAACCGTCTTTAGCGGGCATCTCTTTTAGATTTGCTATCAATCACACACGTATCGCGGGCATGAAAAAGTTTTAGCGGGCATCTTTTTTAAAAACCTCGGGTATGAAAAAAACCATCTTTAGCGGGCATCCATCACACATCAAGTGTTGCGGGCATGAAAAAGTTTTAAGCAGGCATCTTTTTTAAATTTTCCGTATTAAAAAACTGTCTTTAGCGGGCAACTTTTTCCATCAATTTTTTTTGTCATTTTTTTTGCTTTCCATCAAACATCTATTGCAGGTATTAAAAAACAGTTTTTGTGAAAATCAAAAAGATTTTAAATCTCACATATTTTTTGGAAATGAATTGGTTTTCGGTTTAAAATTTGTGGTTTTATTTGTGCTGGGCATGAAAATGCGAATGCAATTTGAGGGCAATTAATATTTTGTTAATAATTTTTATGTCATATTTTTGCGGGTTATGCAAAGTGCTCATATATTTTCTGGAATTCATTTCAGAGATTTAAAAATTTCCGTCTGCGTCCAAAGAAAATACGTGTATATTTTGTGAAAAACTTTTCACTGGAGAGTGAAAAATAAAAATCGTTTATTGTTTATGATTTAGAATCTGTATCTATAATCATTTTAAATTAAATTACTCTAAATTTCATACACATAAATATACCAAGAAATTTCGATCAGGCTGATGTCCAAAAATTGCTAACCTAAGAAACTCTTACCCTAAAATAGATAAGCTTTTGGCAAAACCAAAAATAGCCTGATTAAGGCCTGACGTAGTCTTCTTGTTTTAAGAAAATCCTGTTCAAGGCGCGTGATTTTATTTTATGGATTAAAAAACGAATAGAATTACTGTACAGTACGTCGTACGTGATCCTATTTAGACATTTCAATGATTAAAAATTCTATTTTTATTTTTTAGCGTTGAAAATAAATGTTTGTTTCTTCTTCGTTAGCTTATGCAATATAATTTGTTGGTCGTAGTCCTATAGGAAAATTGTCTAATGAAAATACCAAAGCCTATGTTTTTTAAATTAAAATATATTCAACCTTCTAAAAACAAATAAAATAATAATTTAATGAAATATTTTAGGAACTCTATTATATTATTCAATATATGTTTTAATGCTCCGATGTTATATGTAGAAAAGCTTTTCTATTATTATGTCGATACTTGAGATTATTATTTAGATATGTATGTCGCTGGAAGATTAGAAAGTATTTTAAACTAATTTTACGTCAACTCCACATTCTGAGATAAAGACATAAAGTTCTAGATCTCTTGCTTTAGGTATGTACGCAGACTGTTTATATAACCGAATGATTACGCCAGGTCTTTATCAAACTATTTTAATTGATTTTAACATTTTTAATATTAATGAAACAAAAATGAATTCGCTAGATGGCATCACTGTTTTAGAATGTTGCCGTAACCAAATCGTTTCGCTAGATGGCAGCACTGTTTTTGGATATAAAGATGTGGGGGTCTACTCTCTAGGGCGCCACATTTTAAACGCAGTAAAGCCTTAAGTAGCAAAATACATTTTACTACGTCAGGGACAAAAATATTACATTATAAATCAAATATGGAGTTGTTAAAATTGGTCCGAAATGTGCAATCGTTTAAGGACAATTTGCTTGCTACCTTTTTTTAATACCCGCAATATATATGCGTGATGGGACTGAAGATAAAAAGGAATAGCCCGGTAAAAAAATTGATGTCCGCAATATTTGTGCGATATGCTACAAATAGCAAACGCTAAAAACGTTTTTTAGATGCCCGCAAAATATGTGCGATGGACAGCAAATGAAAAATTAACTTTTCCGATATTTATTTTTAATGCCCGCAATATCTGTGTCATGAGCAGCAAAAAAAATAAGATGTCCGCTAAAACCTTTTTTTAAAAAATGCACGCAATATATGTGCGGTAGACAGAAAGTTAAAAAAAAGGTTGCAAGTTAAAACTTTTTTTTTAAATACCCTCATTACATATGTGCGATGGACCGCAAATAAGTAAAGAAAATTGTCCGCTAAATACTTTTTCAAGATGTCCGCAATATATGTGCGATAGGCAGAAAATAAATACGCTAAAACCTTTATTATGCCCAACAATATATGTATGATAGGTAGCAAATAATTTAAAAAGTTGCCCGCTAAATTTTTTCCGTAATTTGTGGAATGGACAACTAATAAAACAATGAGTTGCTCACTAAAACCTTTTTTTATTTAACGCCCGCAATGTATGTGTGATATGCAGCAAATAAATATAAAGGTTGCCCGCTAAAATTTATTTATGTGCGTTCGGTGGACAGCAAAATAAAAAAAATTGCCCGCTAAAAAGTCCGCGATTTATCCTGTCCGCTAAAATAAAAAAGAGTTGTCCGCTAAAAATAGTCCGCTAATAATCCAGCCCGCTTTTTACATGCCCTCTAATTACCCATCAACAAAAAAAGTAATGCCCGCTAAAAAGAGTCCGCTAATTACCCGCCCGCTGCCCGTTGCCCGCTAATTACCCACACCCGTACTAGCGGCTTCCTCTTCACATCCGACTAGAATCCCTTCGGGAAAAATTCTTCTTCCATTTATATATTGAAAAAAAATCCTTTCCCATCCGGTCGATACGAGGAGCGGATCTTGTTATCGAAATATCCAGCCGTTTAGTCAATCTGTAAACCGCATCGTCTATTTTTTTTAACATTAACACTTATATTGTGGAATCAATTTTATAATTAATATAGGACTCACATCTCAAGTCGTCGTTAGAAGAAATTACTATTATATTGCAGTTATGAGAATTTCTTTTCAAACCTTAAAGTTGAAATTAACAAAACACGCATACTATCATCTATAAGGTACTGTTAATCTTTATTTAAGTCGTTAGAAGAAATTACTATTATATTGCAGTTATGAGAATTTCTTTTCAAACCTTAAAGTTGAAATTAACAAAACACGCATACTATCATCTATAAGGTACTGTTAATCTTTATTTAAGTATTTCTACCATCATAATATGTCCAGATTAAATGTATTGTCAAACCAAGCATTACTGCATTATCACTTGAATCGTGAATGTTTTCAAGATTATATTTATTTGAAGCATATTCAGTAAGGCAAGGATGAGATTCTCCAAGCTTCGCGAACCTCGGGATTGAACTTGCTGGAAACCCATCTCTTCTTGCATGATGGCCAACCAAATGCCTCCGAATTCTGCACAATATTGACACCATTAGTCTTAATTTAATTCGATACCGGAGGTTCTATACCGTCTTATTCCCCCTCTGGAGCGAGTCTGAAAACCTTATTTCACTCGGTTTGGCCTTCTCTGATTGGTCCGTCTATATGGTGTTTATGGTTCTCTTAGTGTTCTTCATGGTGCTCTTGGTGTTCATGGTGCTCATGGTGATAATGGTGTGTTCTACGCCATCTACCGTTCATTTCTAATACTCTATGCTTCCTCCCTCTTCATCCCATTACTTTTGTTCTTCCAGTCATCCATCATATTCGATAACAACTACACTTTATTAAAAATGATTGCGCCATTTATTAATTTCAACTCCATATTGTCTTCTTTTTTCTTTAACGTGTATGAATTAATGAAGCTGGCTGTCAGCATGCCTTTGTTATAATAGTTATTTTATTAACAAGATAAAATCTTTGTCTTTTATCCGGCTAGAAAGTGCCGGCTATATATTTTCCGGTTTGCTACAATATATAATCTATTTATAATCTAGTCATTATTTATTTCTACAATAGAAGTAATATTTTTTTTTCTAATACTTCTTCTTCTTGTTTAAAGTAGAAAAGCTGTGACGGGTTTACTAAATCAGCAAGTGTAGGCTCAGTATTTTTTTTATCATTTATAAATATTTAAAATTGAGTCGACTGGACACATCATCACATGAATGTTGTGTTTAATCCCTTCCATCAGGTCGATTCGATCATTCGATGAGCAGATCTAGTTTCCACTCTCCCTTTCTTGTCAAACTAGTCATAAAAAAAAAGAATCAAAACCCATCCGGTCGATGCGAGGAGCGGATCTTGTTATACTTATTCACTTATAACCTAATATCATTAAAAAATAATAACTTGAGATCCGATTCGTTGTAATTGTTTTCGAGTCCCTTGATAGCGGGGTTATCAGTGACCAGATCCGAGTTTATGTGAGGCAAAATGTAGGTAAGGCTAGTGATGCAAGTGTAGGCCAGATGAAGAAACTCTTGATTGGTGCTAAGGTCGTTCATATTGACGTTGGCGAACATAAGGAAAAGCTTTTGGGCTTCGGGCTTCCTCCCACAACACGTACAGTCTAGAATTTAGAAAGGATGGAATGGCGGTATGTATCGTGAAGGCATTGCGGGGTTTCTGCAGCCAGAAGGAGGACGAGCTCTGCTTCCCTAAACACGCAATAATCTACAACGTACAAAAAGAACCAGCGAGAAAACCAGGAAAGTGGTGGAGAGGTGATTACGGATGATGGCGTCAACTACTCTTTCCGGCTAGTTACACTCAAGAGATTAGCATGGACCAAACAACTGTAATTACACAGAAATCATGCACTCTATTCCAATTAATAAAAAAGTTTCCCGATTAGTCCTCTGGTATTTTGCCTATGGAGAACCTCCGAAAAATTGGTTTCGATGTAACGGGTGCCCAGGTGGAGATGGTCTCGTTTGAAGCCCCTCAGAACACCAGCAGAGCACCAGTAAAAACCGGGATCACCTCTTTCATATAGAAGTTTTTCTACCAAGACTTCGACGGATAATGCTCTTCAGACTCGGAATGGTGCATTCGGATCAAACCGGCAAATCCATTCATGTGTTTGAGCTTGGTGTTGAAACAGAAGAGGATGCCATCGAATGGTTGCGATGCGATAAAGTAGGTGTAGATTCTTTATTGCTTTTATCGGACAGTCCGATAATGCTTTGTGGTTTCAGGGGAGTTGCTGAGCAGAAGTACATCTCGAATCGAGAACGACTTGCAATCAACCTATGGCGACCTATGGCTGGTTATCGCTAGTTTTTTTTCAATAACCCAAATAATTCAATAGACAGACACGATGCCCAGATAACAATGTATTTCCTGTTTTATTATAAAAAACTATTTAGTCGATGGCCTTCCTTGATTAAATTTCTATGCTTTTCGATGAATTCGGAATCCTCATTGAACTGGATTTTGCCCTGAATTTAACGATATAAATTATTAAGTAGATTCATATGGAGTGAAATATAATATTTTACCAAGATGTTTTCTTAAGAACTGGAAGATAAGTCGGTTATTCAATTCCATGCCAGACGAAAGGATCGATTGCGGGAGTGACCCCCATCAACTTTGCAATATTTGGTGGCACCATCATGGGCGTATCCGTTTGATTCAAATGATGGCTTCCCCTTGTAATTAATTTTGTTTTACTTATTTTCGTGTATAACTTATATTTCCATCATCTTCTACTTGATAAGGAAGACTGGCCGATCGAGTCCAACAGCGTCTGTTAAAGGTTTCATTGTCCTCCATTTATCGGCCGTTTGGAATTCAGTAGGGAACTCTTCCATATTGATGAAAATTACGGACCTGATCGATCTTTTTACAAAGATCGGATACCTCATCTTTTAATGGATACATCCACGTATCCAATGCCAATCCAATCTGGATTCAAATTGTGTTGAAAGAGAGTAATTAAAATTATCAAATCTTGATAATACTATACCGAAAGCGCTTTTCAGTGGCTTAAAGTGCGCAAAGTAGTGGCTCCACCCAACGAATGGCCAGCCATTACAGGATTACTTAGATCCATAGATCCCTTTTAAGAAATGAATTTTGATTTAAAATAACTTAAGTGGTAAATATTATTATCAATCAACTCACTTTGAATTGATTTAATCGACCGGTTGATAGAAGAAGATGTTTTAGGGATTGTCCCTCGTTGAGTTTTATTAGGATGTCGAGGGTGCGGATGCACTCTTGCGCTCGCAAGAGGAGCTGGGAAGTTTCTTAGGTTCATGTCGCCCTTTTCAGGGGATCGCTGGATTAAATTCGACCCATTCTTTTTCTTTGTAATTCCCTTGACTGTCTTTAACCAAATTGTAGCTCAAGCAAGCCGAACGTTCTCTAATATAGATTTAATTAATAATTAATAGAAGTTGTCTTGATTAGTGATTTATTACCTGTGCTCAGGAGCGGCTACGATGAAGCCATTGGAAGCGAGTTCAGAACAAATTGTTGCATAGCCGGAGCGATAACTCATCAACCCGTGTGAGAAAACAATAACAGGGAATGCCTGATTATTTTTCTTATTCAAATCAGCGTCAGGAACGATCGGAGAGTAATTATTTGCTGTTTTATTAACAGTATAACGTAATTTAAAAGAAGAATCATATGCTGATATATTATCTATTACCTGAAGTATATGACATGATCGAAGTGATTAGTTTAGATCCAAAAAATGGGATCCAATGTAAAAATCTCAAAGGTGAATACAATTTGAAAAAGCTGTTTGAAATGCCCTCCGCGTAACGGACGTGGGGGAACGCTCTCGGCCAACTTGAAGAGTAATCCTACAAATCAATTATAACAGATAAATGAAAATTTAAAGCAGCAACCATATTTTACATAAACGTTTTGTAATTCAGTTGGGTAATAGAGACGGAAGAAGCATCCATTTTCCAAATCTGGGCCCACCATCAAGTCCGTGCATCCTACCACATAAGGCCCTATGACAAAAAATTACATTTTGCTGTAATAGATATGAATTTGAGAAAAGAAATAGGATTACCTTTAGGGACGGGTGTGTGGAATTTCTTTTCATAAGTCAGAGGAATCGACGGCATCTTACATTTGTTCCAAGTTGGTTTAAATAAATGTACGACTTGTCTCACTGAGTTAATAATACAAACAGTCTCTACAGATCAGAATTGCAATCAAATCTCTTATCTTTTGAAAACCAAACCAAGTTCAAAGATTGAAACTTTATTTACTTAGCTTCAATGACGCGTAGCACAATGGAATGTTGACGAGCGTGTATACTTTAGAGAGGCTCTTCTTATTATAAAGTGCGCATGTCTAGTCCTACTACCATATTTGTACATGCAATTTAAACGATGGCGGCTAATACCTTCGCAGAGGAAGAACAACACATTCCACAGATTTGCATAACACTTACATAAGGACGGCCTTCAAAATTACGTTTACACCAATGTTGGGTGCTGGCTTTGAATAATCAAAAAAGAACTGATAATCAAAGAAAAGCTGACTGGCGAAAAATGTATTAAATCGACAGATTACTAGATTGAATTCACATTCATGTTAATTTTAGTCCGATTGCATACGCCAAAAGTAAAAAATGAATATATAATGCATTTAAATATATTCGATTCTTCTTCTTTAAAAAACCGATAACTTATATGAATGATTCAATCATACATCGCTTTTTCGCGAACTACTGTATTTATTGCTGAAGCGACATTTTCTCAAACAACTGTACTTCATCTAGTCTTCTTTAATCAAATTTGAATGGTTCTTTAAGAATGTTGAATCTTCCTCGCTTCGAGGAATTCCTGAAAAAAGCAAAACTTTATTAATACGGAAGGGTTATATACTCTAAAGTCTAAACTATTATATACCTAAATTTTTCCGCAAGAATTGAAGGACTATGCGATTGTTCAAATCCAATGCCAAATAAGGATCGATTTTTAACTTGACACTCAATGCAAGTTCTGATATGAATCGAGGAGAAATGAGTAAACAGAAATCCGATTGATGGAAATGATTTGTTCTCCTTTGGTGGACATAAAATATTTATAACATCGTTAATAACTCAGAAAATGATTCATTTTTATATGTTTACTTCAATGTAAAGACGGGACGATCCACTTCTGTGTCTGTTTTAAATCGATTTAGCATTATTTTTCCTTTGCCAGTTATCTGGAAATCGCTTGCGATATAGTCATCCGTGTTCACAAATAGAATGGGCTGTTCAATTTCTTTGAAAAAGTCTGATTTTTCATCCTTAAAAGGATACATCCAAGAGTCTAGTGCCACTCCTATTCTGCATAATAAAAATCACGGTACAATTGGTTTCTTTTTGTTTACTTTTAAAATAATATTTACTTGAAGCGTTTATCGAGAGCTAAAGTACGGAGAGTGGTCGCTCCTCCAAAAGAGTGTCCAGCCATCACCAAATTAGTAAAGTTCATCGATCCCTAATTATATTTTAAAAAATAGCAAAATAAGAATAAGTGTTTTACTAAATTTTATGTCTACCTTGAATTGATTTAGATTAAGAGAGCAGAGATAGAGGTGATTGAAGGTGAGGCCGTTATTCATTTTTTCAAGAATGTCAAGGATCCGCTGACATTCGTTAACGCGGAAGGAGAGTTGGACATTGCGCATTTGTTCGTCACCATTTTCGATCAGCGTTTCATTCCAATGAATCCACTTTTTATTCAAATCACCAAACTCATTTTTGACCAAGTAATAGGTAGCACAGGCAGACGCATCTCTATATTATATGATAATTCAAAAGTGTTAAAACGTAAGAGATGTAGAGCTATTACCTATGTTCAACAGCGGCAACTATGAAACCTTGAGATGCTAATTCGGTGCAAATAATCGAATAGGATGTCCTGCATCCGATTATACCATGGGAAAATATGACGACTGGAAACTTATTGTTGTTTTGCTTCAGGTCTGCATCAAACACAGCTGGTCCAAAAAAACGTCCTATATAAAATTTTATTTGTAAAAAAAAAATGTATTTCAGTATTTGTGTATTGGGATGGAAATTAAAAATTAACCGGTATAAAAAGAAGCACTCAAAGTTCTCACAGCTTTCCATAAAAATTCAAATGAAATCCAGGGCGGAAATCTAAACCGGGAGAAAAGTTTGAGAGTACCATTGACAGTTCCATCAACGTATTGGTAATCAGGTAACAAATTCTCCCACCGCGAAGAATGATCCTGAACCAATGATGGTTAATTAATATAATTTCGAATCAAAAATGTATAGCCATTACAAAAATATTTTCTAAATTTGCCGGATAGTATAAGCGGAAGAAGCATCCAGTAGCTTCATCCGGACCCACCATCACATCCGTACATCCAACATTATACCGTCCTTTGAAATTAGGAGGAAATTTGTATTCTAATTAGTTAATTCTATTTCGTAGACTTACCTTTTGGAATCGGTGTGTGAGGGACACATTTACCTTTACCAAATACTCTCAAAGATGAAAATAATTCGATAACACGTTTCAACACAAGTTGAATTTTGACCATGATTTATTTTTAAAAGAGCGGAGAAAAAGTTGATTACCTTGTCGCTCTAAACCTGACGGGATAATAAGCCGGTTCTTTCCCTGATTTACAAATAAAAGAATTTGAACTTGACTGCTTACAGAGTACAAAAGACTGACTGATTTTATTGCATCATTATTTGTTTAGCGCAAAATGCTGACTAATTTAACTCTGTCGAATAAGATGTGTGACTTCTTTCCTCCTCTCCTTCAAAAATTTAAATTGATGAATATACTAACCTGTTGCTTTCGCATGTTTTTCAAATGGTATTTGTTCTTAAACAAGACCATTTATTTTCAAACCGTAAAATTTTTATTGAATATTGATTACACGGTAACTTTTTTGGGCGGAAAATGAATCAAGGTAGCTCCAGGTTAAGGCTAGGTCTGGCAACAGCGCACTTCGCACTTGTTGTGAAATTTTGACAGGCTGACGGCTCTCTATGTAAACATTTAAAAAATGAAAATGCTGGTATTGTCGAAGGAAAGTTTTATCCAAGATATTCCTCAAGAATTCTCTTCTGATTTGATTTCAGCTGCCGTAAAAACAAGAATGAAATTAGGTAATTCGTTGTTTCATTCTTTAAATCACAAAATAATTAAAATTTTGTTGCATAGATGAATCAAAACAGAAAATGCCCGTAGTCATCGTTGCAACAGTCCAAGGAAATCTATTATTTTTCTGGCAGAAAAGACTTGTAAAAAACCTTCCGCTTCCGTTTCAAAATACTAGCGAAATTCTTGTTTATAGGAGCCAGTGTGCCAATAAAGAATTTATCATCACCTTCTCCTCTATTTCTTGTGGTGCTGCTGTTGTTGATTTTCAATCTTCTAAGGTATATCTAATTTAGGCACCCAAGGCCAATCCACTATTAACTAATTTTTTTTTCAACTGCTCTAGGTAGTTAAAGAGTGGACCAATGTATCAAAAGTTGAAGTTAAAGATGAGAGGTTGATCGGTCACCCCAAGTATTGATCTACTCAAACCAAAGAAAAAATAGCATCACTTCACCAGAGATTGTGACCTGTGAATCAAATTGGGAAGATGTTTCTCCTGATGATTCATCAACAGCAAGCAAAGAAAAGAATAATCCATTGCAGAATGTGGTCAAAGCTCTTGAAGCACAGTTGAACAACACCAACAACCATTTATTAGTCACAGAGGGCCAGATTTCTTTACGCCGAGCCATGTTAAACCGATCGTTAACAGCTTTGCAAACCACACTTCTGCATTCCTCTAATAGTAATCCTATTCAACCAGTAAGAATAAATTGATTACAACGTTCACGTCACCGCAGTTTAACAAAATCCCATCTTTTAGCCTTCATACTCTTTAGGTGGTTCCGCGGAGAGCAATACAGTTAGCATAATGGATGTGCAAGATGCTCTAGTCAAGTCGTCTGAGGTTTGGCACTTTAAGATGGATGATATCTGGATAATTGGAACGACTTTCACCAACACTAGTCAAAAGTAAAATTATTGAACTCCAACTGTGTAAATAATTAATTATTGTAATAATTCTTTTATTTAAAATTGGAAATTTTTCATAGGTTATTGAGCGATGTACAGTGCATTTTTACTCCCGCTCTCGGCACTGTGGTGCACTCCCGATTATCCTATTATAAATTTACGTCTAAAGCATCATCAGTCAATCTCAACGAATTATTGGAACTTTGTAAAACGGATAGTGCTTTCGATGGGAATCTTGAGAGTAACCAGAGTCTCACTGTAGTTGGTAAGATTTTTTTGTTTTTTAAATGATGTACAGTTTTATCATCATCTCAATTGTTTCGAATATTGTAGTCACTACGTCCGTTCCAGAATTCCAAGATACGGATGCTGATGTAGGGAATCTTTTCCTGTCGTGCCGTGTCCCCAAAGGGCTGCGCGTCCAAATACATCTCGGCTCGTGTCGCCTCACTTTCAGCGAAGCCTTATCTGGAGGTTGTGATTTCGATCCGATGACAACTGGTAATTTTATTCTGTAAAGCTATGATCTTAAGTTTTTACTAATTTACGTATGTTTTCATAGAAATCGCAAAGGCCCGACGACATATTCTTGGATTAATATCCGTTCTCCAATTCGAGAAAGCCGGATTCCTAACTACTCTCTTCTCATCAGCTTCAGAGAGCTTCACAAATATTGCAAAACGAATTGGGATGCACTTTTTGGCCTCTCTTCAATGCTACTACAGCCGCGGTTTGGCTGGTCACATTTGCGTCTTGACAGAGCCCGAGGACCCCCACAGATTGCGCATCGTAATTCGAGCCGATTCCAAAAGAAAAATGGATTGGTTTATACGTAGTCTTCAATCTGCTTTACCTGACGATGGAAGTCTTCTGCTAAATCCTGAAAACTTGGACGAAGTTGTCAACTGTCCGCTCCGTCATTTAGCGTCATCCATCGCGCTCCTTTCTGATGTAGAAGAAGAGTGCCAGGCGGATGATGAACCTATGGTGATCGAAGGAGCAGTTAATGAGACTCCCCTGGACAAGATCCGAAATGCCTTCCTTCAAAAGCAGACTAAAATTCTGGCGCTGAGTCGGGGACGACCATCGGGAAATAGTCTGAAAGTTCCAGCTGAAAGTTATAGAAATTATCTCAAACATTATTGTATTGCGGATTGAGTGCTGGAAAATCGATTCCGGAAGTACGAAAGTAATAAAAGAAAGAGAAAAAAGAAAACATAAGGAGGGACGTATTGTTGGAAGGATTTCTTCTGTTCTATCAATATTCCAGCTTGACATTGTAAGCATTGCCGTAGCAGCGACAATCTTGAGCGTTGAACGTTTTCGGGATCCTATAATATCAGTTTAAAACAAATCCGATTAATTTAAAAGTAAGAAAATTCAGATAACAACTCTTACGTTTGCAACAATTCTACTCCACCGAACAGGTTTTCACCGGCTGAATCTTGATTCATTTCAACCCCAATGGCAAACTCTTTGCACATTTTCAAATCACAATCGCTGATCTCAATTTGAGCATTCTCTTCCACCTGAATCAAATTCAAAATGTATTTTTTTTTATATAAAGGAGAAGTCTTCCAAAAAAAAAACTCACCAGGATGCCGATGTTGCACGAAACAACTTCCGAGGAAGTGAGTAAAACTTGTCCGCCAGCCCTGACTCGCAGACCGACATCAAAGTTGGTGATACTGCACTGTTTCATGTAAGCCTGAGCGTCAGCAGCCACATACAAGCCCTTCCAAGAGGTAGCCTTGTTTTCATCCGATGCCTCTGATCCCTCCACAGGTGAAGCTCCACGAAGAATCACATTATCAAGCGTAATTTTACCCTTAAAATAAAATAGAAAATAATTCGAGGAAATGAAAATAATAATAATTAGAAAAAAGGTAAAATACCTTGACGGATATTCCAGACTGCTTACGATTGACAAGGATGGTACAATTTTTGAGCAAAACAGAGCCGATATCGAAAGCCAATCCAACTTCAGAGTTGTAGCCCAGGTGAATAACCACATCTTCCTTCGGGCCGATTCCTACAAACAAAACATAAGTTAATTATAAGTTTCCTGGAAAATGAATAAATGAGTACCAAGCAAGGTTCCTCCGTGACGCATCGAATTCAAATTCAATAAAGAATGGATTCCTTTGGGGATGACAATCACGTCGTCCGTGCGACAATCGTCCAATGCGGTTTGCAAGGATGGATAGCATCTACATTTAAAAATCAATTAAAATCATCACGCAATGATGGCGTGTTACTACTAGTTGTATAGCATACCGAACTGTCGATTGGGGGCTGAATTCCGCCTCAATTTCGTTCAATACTTGATGGAGGTTTTGGCAGCTTTGGCCCTGAACGACGAGGAGCACTTCGGGATGATTCTTGTCTTTCACGCGGGTGACTTTAGAGCCGAAAAGAAGCATCCTGTAAAATGAATTGAATGAGTACAATAATAAATTAAAAATAGATAAATACATTTGGGAAACCTGGTAGAAGGATTCAAAATGATTTCGACGTCCTGCTGAATCTGCTCCAACTTGGAGTTGAGATCCGCAATGCTCCCCACAACAGCGTCCTCCATCTCCTCTTCGTCAGCTTCTGAAATCTTTTCGGCCATGAGCTGCAACTGTTTATCCACTTGGTGAGCTTCAGATCGCAGGAAAAGGTAGCGAGCAGCGATTTCTTCGTTGAGCAAGCCGGATCGAAGTTCGCAGAACCTGTAAAAACATAAATTCTTAAAAACCTGCACAATATTACAATGTAAATTTGTAATCACATTTTGACTCTGATGGGAAGCTGGACCTCAAACCAATTTCCTGACTGTCAGAGTCCCAGGGAAAGAGGAGGAACTGGTGCAAGAATCGTAGGCGCTGCAGGGCAGTGTTGGTTGCCTCCACATTCACAGCTCCATTCTCCTGGTGACGCAGAGGTGGAGCTCTATGAGTGGCACAGTGTGCTGCTCATCTTCCATTGACTGTTCGCCAGCATTCATAACAGCAACAGTAGCTTCCAGCAATCCATACTCAACACTGAGACCTGTGAATTTGTAGATGTTAAAAAGAGAAGCACTCAAGGACATTTTAAAACATTTTTACCTCAACCAAAGCAGGACTAGTAAGATGGCCAGTTTTGAATTCTTCAGTGGATTTTTACCCTCTTTTCGCCAGAGAGCTTGCCAACCTCCTGGTTCAACAAACTGCTCCGTGTAGTAAACAAGGAGCTGTTGCAATTCTGAGCCACAAATGCTAAATTTCTCGGGATTCAGACATTCTTTGAGATCGGAAATGATTTCCAGGGCACCCATACCACCAGGGTAGCTCTCAGGCAACGTTTCGACTTTGTTTGTGTCATCCATTTTACTTTACGTTTTAAGAGAGTAAAAAATGTTTAATGGTTGGAAGGGTTTGTAAAACAGAAATATTACGAGTGCTGTAAAATACAATAAGATACAAAAATTCTGGAGTTTCGGTTATGTTCTCGAAATCTCGTCTTCCTCTTACTTTTTACGTTCTCTACCTGTCTACCAGCCGACGGGAATTTATTTTGAAATTCTCTTGAAAGCTCAATCCGGCGTTGCCAAATGTAAAATGATGGGGTGTAGCGCACTCACTTCTTATTTTATATTTTCTGAACTTTATTGTTTTAAATTCCTTTTTGTTTGTTTAAAACAATTATTAAATTGATCTATTTTTATTCAGAATTTATATGTTTTCATCGCTCAAAGAAAGAAATAGTAGTACGACTATTTTGCCGACATAGTGATTTTCGCTGCTGATTGTATTGACTGTTTATTATTTTCAGAGCATATTGTATAGGAAGCATTCCTCTCATGGATAATGCTCAAATGATTTTCAATATTGGAAATTTAAAAATCAATTAGTATTTAGAGCTCTTGGTAATGAACTCGGCAGCAGCCTTGAGTCCGTTCCCAGGCGGTCTTAACCTCGTTGTTGAAAGAGGCTCCAAGCTCCTCTTGGACGGCGGTCAACCAGATACCGTTCAGTTTCTAAACATAAAAATCAATATTTTAAAAAGAAGACTGGGAAAAATTAGTAGCATATACAAGTACTCTATGATATACTTGACATCGAGAGCGGGAGCGGGTACTTGCTGTTAACCGCGCTGTAGACGGGCCAAGACTTGGGGCAGGTACGAGGTACTTGATGGGAGCGTTCAAGGCGCTGATGCAGGTGTAGGCCTGGAGGAGGAAATCGCTGT